>SCHK01408329.1:0-11817 GCA_004124795.1 Poropuntius huangchuchieni | reverse complement strand
TATCTATCTATCTATCTATCTATCTATCTATCTATCATGTGCACTTAATAAAAGTTTAAATAATTAGGCCTAAGAAATTTTACAGCCGACTGTAGCTAGTTAAAATTATTATATAGATTTATACATCGTTCTTATTATATATGCCAGATAAAAATGCACAGCACACTGAATAATGTTTTAACATGTTTTAAATATTAAATCCTGATCTGCACTTTGCTATTCTTTGTTTTGATTTCCTCCTTCAAGAAGCAGTGATACTTAAAAAAAAATAGGCTAAAAACAATAAAATAAAATCAGTAAAATCAATCTCATCCAGGTTTCTAGCTTGAATACGATCCATCTGTTTTGCTTGTTAAAAATACATCTTATACCAATGTTTATACTCTCGGTTTATCTGAAAAGGAAAAAGTAATTTCATTTAGCCAGATTCATTGCTGCATCAAAGGCTTTAAATTAAATGTACGAAAGACTGGATGTATTGTAGCACACACACACACACACATAGTAGGCTATACATTTTAAATGAATAAAAAATATAAATGGCACTGGCACACACACGCACGCAAGCGCGCGCACGCGTACACTCACACATACACGCACAAAATATCAAATAAACATGGAATGGCAGCATACGTTACCAGTCCCTTTTGCATGTATTTCACATTTATTTTATACATGTTGTATATATAGGCTATAAGTGGGCTATGGTTGCAAGGGTTCGTGCAATTTGGGAGCATAAACACCCTAACGATGCAGTTCATGTCCCTCCTCCTCTACAACGTTATTGGCTAAGAACAGTTTTGACGACATATATGAATCCAAGCAGCTCAAAAGATGTAGCTGACATGGAGATCAAACGGCGGAATTCGCCTGCTTCCACAGAGTGAATAAGGCTGCGAATTGCGTGCACAAAATCGACTGGGATTGGAAATTTTTCCATCCAACGCTCCACCTCATTGATTCCATAACGGGTTTGAAATTCAGAAAAAAAGGTTCTGAACACCGCTAAAACATTAATAACTATTAGCAATGGGACTTTCTCGTGATGGATATTTGCAGTGGAGAATATAAGTGTAAGTAAATGATTTTTCACTAATAACTCGAGTGCAGTTACAGCCGAAGCCTGTTTTGTTCGTCTGTTGATGATCTGCTAGAAATTCAGCGGTATCTTTGTTATGGACAAATAAGCAGGACTGCATTTTTACTTTCAGCTAGAAAGCAACAAATGAATACTTTTTATGGGGAGACAACCAGCGTGTAAATCAAGTCAAAGTACGCACAATCTGAGAGCCAAAGCGTACTCCGTCTGTGGTTCGCCTTAGGGTAAGCAAGTCTGTCGCCATGAGTTTAGTTGGAGGGTTTCCCCACCACCCAGTGATGCATCATGACGGCTATTCCTTCGCTGCCGCAGCTGCTGCCAGTCGCTGTCATGAAGAACCCCCCTATTTTCATGGGTGGCTTATCAGCCATCCGGAGATGTCTCCTCCAGACTACAGTATGGCACCCTCCTACAGCCCCGAATACTCGGCGGGAGCCCCCGGGCTCGACCACTCGCACTACGGAGGAGTACCGGGGGCCGGCGCCGTTGGAATGGGACCCCGACCAGTGAAACGCAGACCCACGGCAAACCGAAAGGAGAGGCGCAGGACTCAGAGCATCAACAGCGCCTTTGCAGAACTCAGGGAATGCATTCCCAACGTGCCCGCGGATACGAAGCTGTCCAAAATCAAAACCCTTCGTTTGGCTACCAGTTACATTGCTTACCTTATGGACATTCTGGACAAAGACGAACAGAACGGGGAAGCAGAGGCCTTCAAAGCGGAATTCAAAAAGACAGACGCCAAAGAAGAAAGGCGAAAGAAAGAAATGGTAAGGTCTTAAATAAAGTGAATAGATCTTCATAAACGTCAAAAGAAAAAAAGTATTGTCATATATTATACTTACATGTAGCCTAATGGAGACTTGTTTTGACTTTGATGTAAAAGCTTAAAATTATTTTGTGGAAAACTTTTTTTTTCTTTAACGCTGCTGTGCCTGTATCTTTGTTGTATAAGTTTAATTACATTTGCTGTCTTTACCGTGCCAGCATGTTGATAAAATGTGGTAATGTGTAATAGCTATACAAATAATCTATTTTGTGTTGCTTTTTGTTTTTACAGAACGACGTTTTGAAAAATTCAGGGAGCAGCAATGACAAGAAAACTAAAGGGAGAACTGGTTGGCCGCAGCATGTGTGGGCACTGGAACTGAAACAATGAGACTAATGCAAAAGACACGAAATGAGGCCCTCTGAACTCATTTTTAGTTGTTCTCTCACTTTATTTAATGGAATATTTATGTGCAATTTCCCGCTACGGACAGTGGATATTTGAGGAAAAACCATTCCATTTTAGAAGGAGGATACTCTCTTGGTAAGAGATTGTGTGTTGCTGTCTGATATTGGTTTATTATTGTTTGTTTTCTTGTCCCATTGTGAATCAAAACGAGATATCTGCCACTAAGGAGTACACGTGAAGTTCTGTCTCATTCTGTCTCTCTATCACTTTCAGTATCTATCTTTGTCTCTCTCTTCTTTAATTATGAGGAAGGTTAGTCGATGTTATGATATAGTAAATGTTTTATTTGAAAATGTCATGAAGTGTTATAATGTTATTTTGTGGTCGTACAATGCTGGTGTCTGAAACAACTGTCGAGTCCACCCAGTGCACTTCCGTCCAGAGACACAAAATTTAAATAATATTGGAGATGTAAACAATGTAATTAATTCAATAAACCACTGTGTTTTTAACAACCTTAAACCTTTTGTTGTATTGAAATGTAATTTAACATAAAGATGCCACTTGGTAAATTGCACACTAAATAATTATTCACAGAAGATAAGTGCTGTTCGTAAGCAGAACATAGCCTACAGTATAGAAATTAATGATACGTTTCAGGGCCTAGAGAGACCGTTGAATATATTTTCAATTATACTTCGTGACAGTCAAATCAAACAGCACTCACGCGATGCATAGCCAGCAGCTCCTCGAGCACAAACAGAATGATTCAAGCAGCCCAAACTGTGTCCTGCTTTGAGACATATTGGCTTTTAAAAAGTAATCTAAAGTTTTGAAGACAAGTGTTTATATTTGACAAAACTGCTGCTACGTGGCTGTTATGAACAGTTTGTCAATTTATGCTTGCAACACTAAATAGGCCACTAAAAAATTGTTTCAGTTAATTACAAATAAACTGTTAATGCTACCAGTAGCTATCGGCCTTGCGTAAAGGTAGGCTAATTATTTTTTGCAAGTAGGCCTACCATTCAGGCCCGGGTAACAACGCTGTCTATAGTTTCAAGTAACTACATTTAAAAAAAAAAATAAAGATAAAAATTAAATGTCAAAATAAAAATGGGCATTTATCTTCATTTGAAAAACATTTGTCAGTGTGCATGACGAAATTTGCACATTAATGAATTACAGCATTAAATGAACATTGCAGAACAGGTGATACGGTTTCTGCAGCAGGTGCCAAAAAGATAAAATGATAGGCTAATTAAATTAGTTAAAATGATTTGCTTCCATGTAAAGGCTATTATAATCATATAGGCTAATACAGAAAAAAATATTTGTGTAAAAATCCAGAATACCATCTAAATCTCGAAGAAGGCTATTCATGTAATGTTAATTAGGCTATCCAGTATTTTTAAATAAATACGATTCTAACATTGAAACTGCACAGGCTAGGTCGTACAAAATACAATTATACGCTATTTAATCGCTATAAAGGGGGAAAACTGCAAGACGTTTAATTCCATAACTGCTAAAATAAATGATTGAGTAGACTCACTGGAGCCTGTGGAAAATGCCCAAATGACGTTAACAACAAAATACGGAGGAGGGCCAGACTTTGCTGGAGCGACCAAGGCCTGCTCGGATGTGCAAATGATTGATAACGTGCCGATCAAAATGTGCAGCTGAAACTTCTGGTGTGGAGGGAGGTTAGCACCACAATTCATAGAACCGAATTTTGGCAATGGCCGTAACAACAGAAACAGTAGTATCCGCTGGGATTACGGAATAATAATAATAACATAATGGAATTGTGGAATACGGAATAATACAGTGACGTCAGTGATTTTTAAAAATAGATTCTTCATGTTTAACGATTTTTAAAATGATGCATTCGATGCATATTTAGAAAGACCAGTCTTTTCACATATTTCTTGACTATTATTAGCTTTTTTGGTGATTTTTTGTGGGCTAACGCGCTACTTGCTAAGTGCTTTTCTCTCAGAGCAGGCCTCATAGTTTTCGTCTAAGGTTAAGGCATGCAATTAAACTGACATCTCCGCCAGAGTAAATCTGCTTAGATAGGAAGACACGCAGACAATTTAAGACCCATCCAGTTGCATTAAATTACCGCTTACGTTACATTGTATTGTCTGATTCCACAGGTCCTATGCGCTAATAATTGTAGATAATTTGTTGAGAGTGTCAAGATGGCGTCTTAGATAAAATTAACCGTCCGTACTCCCTTGATTAAGAATACAGATAATACTGTGACCTCATTGTGACCTGCTGCCGCTGCTGTAACAGGAATGACTCTCCAAATGGAAGAGAACACATATCTTACATTCGACACCATGATTCCTTAAGGCCCAAAGTAGAAAAGAGCCCTTATTTCCTCTGGCACTAAAGCAAACGAAGTCGTCTAATCCAGGAATATACAATTTCGTTGCTATATAGCTCTTTTATCTCTCACTTCCCATCAACTCATGTCTCATATGATTCATGTCTCATATGATTAATTCTTACTAATCCTGATCAGCACATTAACTAAATAAATAAATAAAAATATTATATAGCCTATCTATAAAAGTATATATCTATAAAAGTCTATAGAGTCTATAATATATATCTATAAAAGTATATCTAGTCTTTATATCAACTTGCCTCGCCAATGGCACAAGACACTTCCCAGCATAATAGCAAATTCACTAGGTCTCTTGTGTGTAATTGCCCAAAACTCGATCTTAAAATTCTCGAACTTATAGGGTCGTATTATATTTTAAAGCATGGACCAAACAGCATCTTTTTCTTGGTATTACAGACATCTGTAAACCATTAGCTCATAAGACCCTCCTCCATTTTTTCTGTCTGCAGCAGTGGCTAGTAGACATGTTGACGTCAGAACAGAGCCATCCTGTGCCTATATGGTAAACGTAATCACGTAGGCTACAAGGCCTGTGATCCTACCTCAACCTAAATCCAAGCATTAAAACCGTTCAGTAGAATCACTTATATATAGCCAAAACAATTTAAGCTTCGAAAAAAGTCTGCGTTGTATAACATAAGTGGCACGATCTTAGTTAAAACATTTTGATTAAAAACAATCGCTCAAAAAAAAACTAGACCTGAATGTCGCAGTCTATAGCCCATCTAATTTTAAATTCAGAACAGATACGCAGGCCTTTTTAAGCAATGTCGTGTGTTCTTAAATTTCGTAAAGTTCTACAGCACTTATGTTTTTCCGTACACTATATTTTAAAATAGGCTAGATCTGGATCACCTCGGTCTAATTATCCTAGATGTAAATTAATTTTTTACATTTTGTCCCACACAAATGTGTTCCTTATTGTGTACCAATAATAACAATCTAACTTAGGTTGTGCGAGTTAAACGATTTTGGGTGCCTTTCGTCGATATTTGCAGCCGTTTTGATCTACGTTTTGCAACAAAACAAGTCTGATATTGACTGAAATGGAAAATTAAACACCGTATTTTCAACAAGAAGGGTAATTAAATACAATACGAAATACAATATTCCAAGTGATTTCGAGTTACGAGTTACGAAATCCTCTTTTATTCATAAAGTTAAGATTTGCACGCCATTTTTTGACCTTTTTGTAATCTTAATTTATATTTTATTATTATATATAGCCTATTTATATATGTAGGTCTATATATTGTCATTATTTTAACTGTTATCCAGAGGTTTAATGGCTACACAAATCGCCTTCATAGATGAATGGATTCACTGACCCAAAAAAGTTTCCCGTTTAGCCTATACTGGAATTATTGACAGGACAGAAATATCGATCTGCTACGCTTCTCAAATACTGCGGCGCCACTGTATGAGGTTATAATTTACCAGTTGGTTTCCTAATAATTAAACAACCAGACAATGTGCCATTCTGAGAGAGTGTACTGTGTTTTGCTGAATGTTGCGCGGAAGATCAGGCCAGTGCCCGTGGTGCTGTCAGTTGTGACAGTTCCCAGATGGAGGCCGCTACTGTATGCGAGATTGAGTTTCTCACAGAAACAACTCCCTCTTCTTCCAAACCGTCCTCCAAAAGTTCTTCAGGCACTCTTGCGCCCAGACTCCTCAAACAACGGTAACGCGAAAAGAATGAGCTGAATGGGTTTTGAAGGAATAAACGCTTCGCTCCATCAGGTTATGTTTGACGAGAAGAGATGGCTATACATCTGTATGACGAGCTAGTGGCAGGATCACTGACGTGTACTACGGTAAACTGGTTTTACCTCCTGGAAAGTGATTTGTTGGCTTATGACAACTGGCACAAACTACTGAAAAGATACTAAGAGCTTGCTTTCTTAATCTCTTTTATTAAAGCCGTGGTAATGTCTAAAAAAAAAACGTTTGAAATAATTATCGCTGCTGTGCTGTTTTTGTCGTTGCTGTTTTGAATTGAAGCCTAGCTATTTGTATTGTGGTGCAAAACGTTGTGAAAATTAGGCTATTTGAAAATCGTTTATTAATACATTTACGAGTTAAAAAAAAATAGAAAAACTTGGCGATGACAATGCTTCTAGAAAGATGGCCCTTCAACATTGATAAAGATTTTAAATGTTGTAATTACAACGTTATGTGCAATTAGGCTACTCGATTGCACAGTATCTAGCCTACTCTTGGCATTTGGCATATTTTTATGCTGTATTAGATTATTTGCACACAAAAAAAATCTGTTTGTAAAATAAAAATCTTATTTTATTATTGTGAATGTTATATTTTGACACCAAATATCTTACGCAACAAAATAGCTATAACGTATAAATAGCCTATAGTGTAGCTAACATATGGGCTAGCCTACATGTAATAATAATAGCCTAGGCCTAATAATAATAATAATCAAATCAAGAATTTACTTTACGTGTGTTGAACAGCTGGCCTCACGGCTCAGCACAACGACTCCTTCACAGATATTTCGGGAAAAGCTTAAACTGCTAAAAAACCGTCACGTATTGAGCCCGTGAGAGGAGAGGAAGACCTCCCAAGTGGTCAGGGCATGCGTGTCATTTCAAGCGAGTCCTCTAACACTCCATTTATTCCTGCGAGCATGAGGCGACTGCTCTGTTTTGTCGGTGATAAACATTTAAAACCTTTAAACGAGAGCATAAATCCAGATGGGGGGAAAATCACATGAAAACGGCTGCATTTTTAAAAACCGACTTGTCAAAAATAACGGAACTGAGCGCTTTGAGTAGATATCTTAACAGGCGACGAAATAGGCAAATCGTTTATTACGTGCCCCTTTTAAAACATGCTAAAATTGAGCAAGCCTGAAATATTTAAATAAATTTGGGTGCAGTTTTTCGGGAACGTCCGGCCAGTAACAAAGGAATAGAGCCTGGTAGAAATGCTGAATGTCAAAGGGTCACACTTTACACAAAGTCGCTATAAGTGTAACTGTAAATAACATGCTACTTAGACAATTTAACGCAGTTATTGTTGTGAATATGTAATTGCATACTATTTCAGTAGGTATTAAATAACAGGGATACTGTAAATCACAAAAGCTACTTTTAAAGGTGCATTGGCAGCTTTAGCTACATCGTGGTTATGAATTTCATATATCGCCCGACGGTGAAGATTTTATATGTCCATCTTATCACTTCTTGCTTCATATGTTCGTCTTCTCCTATGTTCACTGTTGGTTGTGTGAGGAGATGGCGACCAAATCATTAACGGTAGGCCTCATTTTACCATCTATTAAGCCTAATAGTAATGTTTTTTCAACTAAGCGTCCAGGATTGACATTGCCTGACCCTCACCAAATACGAGCTTTTTTATCCCTTTCATTTAAATGGAACCCATAGGAGTGGTGTTGCAATACATCTTCAGTGAATAATAAACAGACTTTGTTCATCACAGACACAAATTATTCACAGTGTTAACCTTTTAAACTGACCAATTAAACAAAATGAATACAGGTCTATTTGAACCAATAGGCTATAGCTGGAATAGACGGTCCTCGCTTAATAGCCAAGCTTATAACTTAACTAGGACTTTCGTGAAGATGCCAGTCAAACTAAGATAAATAGGCCTACTACTACATTTTTTTAAAAAAAGTGAAATTAGTCCTGAAAATAAATAATGGTGAGGTTTTTTACGAGGCGATTGTGATTTGATTGTGAATGTAGGCTATATAAAATGTGAATGAAGCGAAGGAGATATTACAAAATATGACCTTGAACTTGGCATTTTTTTCACTTTGTTAAAACCAACCGTTCACTTAACATGTGACCTGTTGACGTTTAAATTAAATCGTTGCACCCATGTAACTTGTGTTTTTATAGGCCTAATAATAACAATAATACCACTGTGCTATATGAATTAATCCAAGGTAAAATCGCGATTTTACGAATAATATAGAGGGTAAATTGATGCGGTCTCAGCAAATGTTGCTTTTTAGTTAACAGACGGAAGCGTCTTTTTTCAGTAGGGTACAACATGTATTTAGAAAAATGAAATCCACAGTCGAGAACAAAGGGAAAAATTCAGGTAGACGCCAGTCAGAAGACACCTACATTATTGCCCAGGGGGCCCAAGCTGTCATTACGATATTGGCTGATGGCCGATGGTCTATAGGCTATCTTGAGCTCCTTCTAGGCTACTCTTTATGTGGTTGTAACTGACTATCGAAGGAGGAAAGAGCCTAGTAAAGCCACTTTCAAAGAAACTCCATATCACATTAATTCACGCAAAAGCAGCGATATTGTACTTTTTTTTTTTAATTTAAAAATAAAATTAATTAAACTGCGCGTCACGTGCCTATAAAGCTATTAAATTCAGTGTGCACTGTGCACAATGCAAGCACAACATTGTTTGCGGTGTTGCATTTATATAGCTATTGGAACTAATTAATATGTAGGCTACAAAATGTAGGCCTAGAAAAATTGTTGCTCCCAATTGTATTAAAATATATTTATATGCGTCCCCAAACAATAATGATATTCATCGCCATAATGAAATGAAAGGATATGAAATTATTAATGAAAGGATTTCATTTTTTTAACTTTATCACAAAAGTGTGATACAACTACAGAAATCAGTTTTCGGTTCTTGCGGAGTCTGAAAATTCATTCATGAATATTCTAGTAGATGGGCCAAGAGCTAAAACTAGCATTCTAGCATTAACAGTGAACGAATCTCAGACGTCTTTATGTATCTGCAATACACATATGGCCGGTCAGTTTTCCAATCATGAAAACATCTGTTACTGTGCACACCACAGACCTTGAATGTGCAACAACAGACTGTAAAAATAACCTCATATGGCATGTGGTAAAATACAAACGTCCAGTCACTGCTTGTGGCTGATACAGTGAAGGATGAGTTGAGAGCATGATGCCGGTGCCCAACTGAAACGTGCGACTTTTGGGAAGAGTGCGTGGCTTCGAAGTGGCAGAGGAAGGACAGCAAACTCATGAATCAATAATGAAGAGCAGACTAGGGTGTAACCATGGAAACAATGATACCATGGCAACCCCAGGTTCTCCTGTCACTCAGGGGCCCCTCAGGCCTGTATATCCGGGGATAGATTCCTCTCCCATCCATCATGGGCAGTAATGGAGAGTTTCTGGAGCAGTCTGTGGCTGACTGTGTTAAACCACAGCGATGACAGCTATCTGCTCTCCTGCTCTGAGCTACCCTTCTTTCTCTGTATATTTACTATCACATTTATTTTTCTCTTTGTTACTCTCTTACTTCTTAACGTGTCTCATCAGGGGTGCCCTCTAGACCACAAAAACTTCCCGGCATGATCATATTGGATATGCATTTTCAGTTTGTGTTCCAATTCACATTCAAAATTTATTCCGGTTAGTGGCTATCCCAGATCTAAACATATAAGATGCCCCGAGTATGACATATGATTGGCGAATGATTAATGTCTATGCTGAAAAGACAGCGGCCTGAAAAGTTAAGGCCTCTCTATTATTATAATAGCCTAAATGAACACGTCGCTGTTTTTAATATTCAGCTCATTGAGGGTAAAAAGGAACAAAACTGCAGCTTTTGTAAAAACNCGGCCTGAAAAGTTAAGGCCTCTCTATTATTATAATAGCCTGATGAACACGTCGCTGTTTTTAATATTCAGCTTACTGAGGGTAAAAAGGAACAAAACTACAGCTTTTGTAAAAAAGAGTTATTAATTAAACCCATTTATACGCTGAAAAATTGGGATTAACATCGAGAATGCTTTATAAAGCCTAACTGAATGATGTGAAGCTTCTTTTTCTGACGTAATATGTGCTTAATGCTTTTGCGTGACCTGAACAAATTTCATTGCAGGAAAATGTTTATTCTTTTAAATACTGAACCTAAATATCGACTAAAGTACATATAACTGGTTTTGTGCAGAGCGATCTATTTCTTTAACACACTTTCATACTTTTCGCGATTGGGGATGCAAGCTTCACAACCAAGCGGAGATATGGAGACAGAGGCCCAGTGACTGAACCTGATAATGATAAGGATATTGAGCTCGACATTCACCTTGTTGCCAGTAATGAGGAGCTCATTTCGGGAAGCTGCGCTTTTGGGACATTCGCCAATCCCCTATTCATCAGCCTGCAAAGCTCATTAGACCATTTCTCTGTTACACGCTCCCTCTGAATTTAATTCATGCAGTCTACAACAATCACTTCCTCGATTGTGTTTTATTTATTTGCTTATTATTTTGTTCTATTTATTATCTGTTAATTGTTGCAGCTATCATTACTGTGATCACTGGCAAAATGAAAACTGTACTGATAGTAGCCTAAGTCACATTTTTGCGGTTGGATTGCAACTATATTACATACATATTTGCCTATGTATAAATTGTCTATTTTGTATATTGTGTAGGGCAGGCTATACGTAATTTATCTGTTGTGTTATGTTTCTTTATTCGCTTATCCTATTTTATATTTTACTGTCTGTGTTCTGCTATTGTTATGTGCACTGGAAGCTGCTTCTGACCCCTATAACAACAAATCTTGTTTGTTTAATCCTTGATTGCGATGTTAAGTTTAAGTGTAATTTTGCGTTTGTCCTGCAGGTGACTGCAGATCTAGGCTACTTGCGATGCACTTAAAATTGGCCTAGATTGCACCAGAAAACTTTCGAGAATTGATTGATAGTGATTTGCGAAACAGCCCGCAATGGAATTAAAATAAATAAAATAAAATGATGATGAGAAAGAGAAAAAATTTAGAGCTAAAGGGGGGAAATACAAATAAATGCGGTCAAATACCATTTTTATTTTTATTTAGCCTTTTTTAAGTGCCTGTTGCGAGCTTGATCCAAACATTCAAACCTTATTATAGAAGTTAAAACAGAATCGATGAGGCACATTTGAATGTTTCTTGCAATTTGCTAAAAATGTATTTATTATTATTATTATTATTATATTTTTATTTATTTTATTTAATTATTATTATTATTTATTTATTTATTTTTTGTCATGGGTGAATGAGATGTAACAACACTGAAAAACAAAAGTTCACTAAAACCCACTATAAAGTGCAACTAAAATGTTTGCCATCATTG
>SCHK01408308.1:0-14715 GCA_004124795.1 Poropuntius huangchuchieni | reverse complement strand
ATATCAACTTGTGGAAAATCGGCGTTATATGACCCCTTTAATCAGACATTTGGGTCACATAAACGCTTTATTCAGAATAAACGCTGTAATAAAATATCACGTGGAACCTGTCGTTTTCAGACTTCTATAACCTGGAATATTTTATTAATCTGGTTATGGTAATCAGGTCAGTGTTGTTTTAGGATGATTGGGATACTATTATAGTTTATAATAGTATCCCAATAATAATAATATAATAGTATCCCCGCTTTGATTTTATTTTAGTTAAAGTTTTAGTTATTTTGCTATGCGTTTCTGTCATTTTCATTTTTTTTTTTTTTTCAATAATGTAGCTTTTATTCATTTTTATGTTTACATTTATTATTTATTTATGTCTTATATTGTCTTTACTGTTATTTCAGTAAACATTTCATTTCAAGTAATGGATTTTTTTATGGTTTACATTTTAGTTAACTTGTAATCAGGGTGATGTGTTTACACAATGCTTATATGACAAAATCTGATTATTATCTGACAATTCTTGTGCATGCTAAGGCAGTCATTATCTTGCTGAAAAAAAGGTCTGGGCACTGCAACCTCCCCGGAATAAACTACTGAGCTGTGCAATGATGCCCAGGCAGGGTGCTTTCTCAGAGCACAATGCAGCAAATGTATTTCCATTGAGCAGATCTGATAATAAGAGACAGGACCTGACCCATCCCTTGAGATCCAGGCAGCATTACATTAGGAGCACGATGCTCACAAACTATATATCATACACATATTCATTCTGATCACAACCAAGTGTGAATTTCTTGTATATTATATAGTGTTTGGCTGAGAAATATTGCGATATGAGATATAGAGTAGTAGATGTTGATACTTACTGCTGACTTTCATGTTGCCAAAGGCTGAAGGCTGCGGCACTGGCTTGCAGCTCTCCGCAAATGAGGTGGTCCTAGGCCGGCCTGACATCTCCCAGATCTCGTTACTGTTCAACCACGATCCTTATAGGCTCCTTTAACACAAGAGTAAATATCTGGATTCCGAATGAGCTTCTGTTTAAGTAAATAAACGAAAAACTCCAGGTTATCTCTTCCAATGCAATGAATTCAGAGGTGGTCAGCTGATTGTAGATGAAGATATCCGTTCATTAACCATCAAATGTGCCGTTTAAAAACACTTTACAAGCCAAATGGCACAAATTAGTCCCCGTTTTAGACTCGCCGATGATAATGTCACAGAAAACTGTCTATGGAAAGACAAAATCACATTATCTTGGACAGACATTCAGTCTATTATCAGTTCACATCAGCATATCCAGAGCGCAAAACTGTTATCTCGCATGCGCACAGATGAAGTCTGCCGAGATCAGATAAACTTACTCAATTATTATTTATCTTTCACTTTGTATCCTTCAGATGCTGCAGGCGGGTATCGATAAAGCTGACACCGAGACTTGCCATGGCCGCATCAGTCCGTGAATATTTATCTAGATCCGATAAAACGCAAATAATTCAGGCATCATTCTTCCAAATCACGGGAAGAATGTCGGTGGGTTTTTCTTGAGCTGTAGAAAAAAAAAACACAGAAACCCTGACGAAGATGTTTCCTTCCGAGTGACCCAACCGCTCTGGATACCTCCTGCTAGCGATGTGAGTGAGATTCATGGACGGATCGTTCCGAATCATGAATCAAATCTTTGGAATGAATCTTTCAAAACGACTCGTTCCCGAATCGGACTGGTCCGAGCTGTTCTTGATTCAGCGGGTAAATATTTTAAAAATCCAAATTGCGTAAATATTTACCAATAAAATCTAGATCTACTGTAATTGCGTTTATGACAGCTCATTCAGGGAAAAAGAAAATCAGTGATCTGGATTTTGAATGTAAATGCAAATTATAATATTTTTTAAGAGTTGGCTAACTGAACTGGAACACTAAACACTAGTTTATATAAAACCTTTTCGAAAAAGCATAAGAAACACAGCAATATGTCTTTACATGGAACGTTTAAGAGCCACGCCGGGACCACGTGGTGACGTAATGTCGTCATGACGTAGAGAATCCATGAATTGGTTCTTTGAAATGAACTGTTCAAAAGAACCGAGTCACGGAAATTAGTCAGGCTTCCCACCACTACCTCCTTCCGGAAAGTAAAGGACAGCGCAGTACAGTACTCCCTCTCTCGCCCCTCATCTGCTGATGTTACATTACGGCCTCCTTAGTCCTTTTGGAAAATAATACGTATTTTACGTAAAGACGCGCTTTCAAAAGTAAAGCTCTCCGCTGAACAACGCAACGTGATTTCGAAATTGTGAAGGCGTAGACTTGACGTACGCGCGCCCTGTAGGGAAATGGGCGGAGAATCCGAGCCAATGAAGTCTTTTCACTTTATACAAATGTCATGTAAATTATAAGAAATAATCAGGGGTCTATGACTTGTCTGTATGGTTGTTCTTTATGTCAGTTCCAAAATCTACCTACAACGTTTTGCAAAAGTTTAAAATATATTTAATATGTTTGATGTATGTTTCACAAATATTTAACGTATATATTGTGTAAAATAAGTATTTCAAGAATTCTGATATTTCTCATACAAAACACGTACTGGTCAACAACCCTTTTTATTCGTTTATTTTATTATGATACAATATGATACTTTTGTATTATTTACAGCTGTTTTTGAATTAAAATCATATCAATAGTTTTTCAGATTTAAATGTATTTTTTAATAATTTTCTGAAATTCTATTAAAATATTTGACGTACAGGGACGACAATATGTTTATAAAACTGTCAAATAAAAAGCCCTTCCAAAAAATAAATAAAAGGATAATAAAATAATAATAATATAAATAATAATAAAAGTCTCATAATTTTTATTTTTATACTTATTTTTATAAAATATTTATAATTTGTAATAATGTTTCCCCTTAAAACTAATTTGATTCTTTCATCACTGCTAGGCTACTGAACAAAAAAAAAAAAAAGCACTGCGTACGTCATTACGTACTACGCTGCGCACGTCATGACGCCATTGCTTCCAGCGCCAGGGAAAATGGCGGCTGTGCAAGATGGACCGATTGAGTTGGACGCAGAGAAAGACACAAAGCCAGAAATTCTCAGTGATGGGACGTCAAACCTCTCGGGGAACGCAGCGAGCGGGACGCTGTCCTCATCGCCCCTCACCGCCGGCGGAGCCCCGAAGCAGGAGGACCAGCAAACTTTGATCGCAGTTCTGCAGTTTCTAAGGCGGAATAAACTGACAGAGTCGGTGGACATCCTGCGGCGGGAAGCCGGTTTAGAAGACCAGGATGACTCTCAGACTCTCGATGGGAGCGGAGGAGGGAAGGTTGACGGGGATGGAGGGGATACAAACTCTCTGCTCAGCCGGGTCTCCATCGTATCAGCAGCCGCCCCCCAAAGCACACTGACACCCATGCCAGTCAAGAGTGAGTGTCGCCTACAACTTCAAACTGATGATATTTACATGGGTGCATTGCATCTTTTAAA
Source organism: Poropuntius huangchuchieni (assembly GCA_004124795.1). NCBI lineage: Eukaryota > Metazoa > Chordata > Actinopteri > Cypriniformes > Cyprinidae > Poropuntius > Poropuntius huangchuchieni. Next base: position 11,221 of record SCHK01408308.1, on the reverse strand, counting down.
TTGTTAAAACAGTGCAAAATCAACTTAATGCTTATTTCATGCATTTTTGTAGTTTCTACAAAAAATTAGTTGCATCAACAATATAGCCCTCCATATAGACTTGTTTATATTTCGTACATTTGAACAAAGAGTTTTAACACATAACACATATCATTCCACATGCACTTAAGATGCTGGATTTGTTCTTTAAGAAAAATATACATTACTGGAATATAACTGTGTTAATGTAATTACTAGTACTACATACATCACAATGTAATCAGAGTTATTATAGTTAACTAAAACTAAAACCGTATAAAACATCTTCATTACTTGTCTTGAAATAAAGTTAAGCAGCACAACTGTTTACAATAATGATAATAAATCAGCATATTAGAATTATGTGACAAGACTGGACTAATGATGCTGAAAATTCAGCTTTGCCATCACAGGAATTAATTACATTTTAAAATATATTAAAATAGAAACAATTATTTTAAACAAATATTTCACAATATTATTTTACTGTATTTTAGATCATATAAATATCCTTGATGAGCATAAGAGACTTCTTTAAAAACAGTTAAAAATCGTACTGATCCCAAACTGCACAATTATTAACATTTTAAATAAGATTGAAATGAAAAAATATCAAATGAAAAAATGTACAAATTTATTCTGTATATTAATAAGGTATAGTAAAATTTCAATACTGAAATTACATGACAATATATTTAGTACTCTGTGTGTGTGTGTGTGTGTGTGCGCACGTGTACATCTTATGTCTTTATACTGTGTAGCATATTTTCCTGTGATTTACTTGCTTTTTCAATATGCAGTTATATCATCAGCATCTGTAGGTGTGATTTGACATTAATGTTTCTGCTGTTTGCTGCAGATGACCAGCCGGATGTCAGTGTGGTGCTGTCAGCGTACAGCCAGCAGGGGGATCCCTCTCTGTATCAGGCGTACTACAGCGGTCTGAAGAACTTCATCGAGTCAGTGCTGGACTGTCACCGAGCGGAGCTGTCCCAGCTCTTCTACCCTCTGTTCGTTCACATGTACCTGGAGCTGGTCTACAACAACCATGAGAATGAAGCAAAGGCTTTCTTTGAGAAGTAAGCATCAGATCTCGTTTACGCTGTGGAATTAATCAATGTCATTTGATAATAATGCCCATATTTATTCTGTAAATCTAAACGCTGGACTCTTCAGTAGTAGCTTAACCAGTTTGTTTCCTGTGTGCTGATAGGTTCAGCGGCGATCAGGAGTGTTACTATCAGGATGATCTGCAAATTCTCTGCGGCCTCACTAAGAAAGAGCACCTGAAGGGGAACGAGGCGCTGCTGGACTTCCGCACCAGCCGTTTCGTGCTGCGCATCTCCCGAGACTCGTACCAGCTGCTCAAGAGACACTTGCAGGAACGGCATAATAACCAGATATGGAACATCATTCAGGAGCACTTGTACATCGACATCTTCGACGGTATGCCACGCAGCAAGAGCCAGATCGACAGCATGTCTGGCAGTTTTGCGGGAGAGGCCAAAAGAGAAGTCAATAAGGTCAAGGTTAGATGCGTTTACATACAGTTCAATAGTTTGAGATTGATGAGATTTTTTTTTGCTTTGAAAGAACTCTCTTGTGCTCACCAAGGCTGCATTTATTCGATCAAAATATACAGTAAACAGTAAAATATTACAATTTAAAATAACTGCTTTCTATTTTAATATATGTTAAAATGTCATTTATTCATGTGATGCAAAGCTGAATTTTCAACATTACTCCAGTCTTTAGTGTCACACGTGATTTTAATATGCTGATTTGCTGTGCAAGAAACAATTTAAATTATCAATGTTGAAAACAGTTGTGCTGCTTAATATTTTTGTGTAAACCGTGATTTTCTTTTCCATAAAGTTCAAAAGAACAATATTTATTTGAAGAAGGAATATTTTGTAATATTGTAAATGTCTATTGTAAAAAAAATCCATTGAAAACTAGTGTATTAGGGATGTTTTTGAAGTTCTTGTTCTTTGAGGAAATTATGAGAAAAGGCATTTAAACCGATTTTAAAAATCGTCTCATAATTGCAATCTCTTGAATTCAAATCATCTCATATTTGAAAATGATTATGTGTTTTTATGATGTATGTTTTGTTTTTAATGGTACCAGGTATTCTACGGGCTGCTAAAGGAGCCAGAGATCGAGGTCCCGATAGATGATGAAGATGAGGAAGCAGAGAATGAGGAAGGGAAGCCCAAGAAGAAGAAAACAAAAAAGGACAGTATGGGCTCCAAGAGTAAGAAACAAGACCCCAATGCTCCTCAACAGAACAGGTATGACACAAGCTCAGTATTCAGTTACTATGAAAAACCCATTTCATTCAGATTGAGTTTACTTGCACATTACCATTTCAGATGTTTGGGGTGAGTACAATTTACTTTTTTTTTTTTTTTTTGAAAGTTTTTATTCACAAAGGACACCTTAAATTGTGAAGGTTTTTTGAAACAATTTCTATTTTAAATACATTATTTTAATCTTTCAGTTCTTCAAAGAATACAGAAAAATGTATCATGGTTTGCATTAAAAAATTATTAAGCAGCACGACTGTTTTCAGCATTGCTAATAATGTTTATTGATAATAAATCAGAATTATTAGAATGATTTCTGAAGGATCATGTGACACTGAAGACTGGAGTAATGATGCTGAAAATTCAGCTTTGCATTACAGGAATAAATTACATTGTAAAATATATTAAAAAGAAAGCAGTTACTTTAAACATATTTAAAAGCAGACTTGTTTCAGACATAATAAGACATTATAAAATCTTACCAACCCCAAACTTTTGAAAGTGCATAGAATTTAGGTGATGCTTAGAAATGTTTGGAAACTGGATGTATAGTTATTCTTTTTCGGGGTGTTCTTTGGTCTGACAGGATCCCTCTGCCGGAGCTAAAGGACTCGGACAAACTGGACAAGATCATGTACATGAAGGAGAGCACCAAAAGAATCCGTCTCGGCCCGGAGAACCTGCCCTCCATTTGCTTCTATTCGTTCCTCAACGCCTACCAGGTTGGCAGTGTTTTTGTTGATGTTTAGTGTTGCTTGACTTCACACGTGCTGATAGTGTGTTGTGCCTCAGGGTTTGACAGCAGTAGACTTCACCGATGACTCCAGTCTGTTAGCGGGAGGGTTTGCAGACTCCACAGTCCGCGTATGGAGCGTCACACCTAAAAAATTACGCAAGGTCAAGTCTTCAGCAGGTATGCATCTCCATAATCACCATTTGATATCTTACCTTTATTTCAAGTTTTAAAAACAACCCCAAATTCTCTTCTTCTAGACCTCAGTGTAAGCAATGTATGATTTCAATTATGCCGTCCGTTTCTGTAGAACTGAATCTGATTGATAAAGAGTCTGACGATGTTCTGGAGAGGATCATGGATGAGAAGACGGCCAGTGAGTCAAAGATCCTCTACGGTCACAGCGGGCCGGTGTACGGTGTCAGCTTCAGTCCAGACAGGTATCAGACGTGTCTTCTAAAGTATCTCTAAGTAAAACAAGACAACAGTGAAGGTTTGTAAAAGCATAAGAACAACCTATCATTACTTTGCTAAAGTACTTTGCGATGGTTCACATGATTTGTTACCTTGTTATCTGCAGCAGGTCTGACAGTGTGGTTTAATATCTCTGTGTCTTTTAGGAACTATCTGTTGTCCTGTTCTGAGGATGGTACAGTCAGACTGTGGAGCCTGCAGACGTTTACGTGTCTCGTGGGGTATAAAGGACATAACTATCCAGTGTGGGACACTCAGTTCTCACCCTTTGGTTATTACTTTGTTTCTGGAGGACACGACAGAGTAGCACGGTACAGTAGATTCTCATTATTTTAATGCTGCTATTAATTAAATCAATATATATTTTTTGTAATGTTTTATTTAAAGGGTTACTCCGCCCCAAAATTAAAATTTTGTCATTAATCACTTACCCTCATGTCGTTCCAAACCTGTAAAAGCTCCTCGGAACTCAATAATTATCATATAGCCTGTTTACAAATCTGGTTATGAAGAGACCTATCTATGAATGACAAGATATTGCAAATGTTTTCAAGACCTTAATCAGATGGGATATCTTTATTTGATTCCTAGCCTCTGGGCGACAGATCATTACCAGCCTTTGCGGATATTTGCTGGGCATCTAGCTGACGTCACCTGCACACGGTTCCACCCCAACTCTAACTATATGGCCACAGGCTCGACCGACCGCACTGTCCGCCTCTGGGATGTCCTGAATGGAAACTGTGTCCGCATTTTCGCGGGTCACAAGGTATTGAAAGCTTCTAAAGGAGACTTAATGTAATGAGCACTTGACGGGAAATCCCATTCGTCTCATTTGTATTTGAATTAGCATTGCATCCATAATGTTCTTTCTTTATTCATTTTCTCCCTCTGTGTTATTTATGTAGCCTTACTATTATAGTATTAATATTTTGATTTTGAGTTTTAATTTTAATAATTTATTTTTATTTCATTTTAGTACTTCAGCTTAAACTTATTCCCCCGGTTTCACAGACAAGGCTTAAGCCTAGTTCTAGACTAAAATGTAAGTCTGAGCTGTTTCAACTGAAATAAACTTGCACTGACTTTTCTTAAAATGTATCAGTGCCTTTGTTTTGTCTCAAAATGCATCCCAGTAATGATTTTTTCTAAGCATGTTTATAAAAATTACTTAAATGTCCTAATTGAACTATGGACTAATCCTGGCTTAGTCTAAGCCCTGTCTGTGAAACCAGGCTATTGTGTTTCAATTAGTTGCTAATGGAATATTACTATTTTCTAATTAAGTTTTTCATCTAATTTGTATATTATATTTCAGCTGCTGTTCAAAACACTGACCCTTGTCATGTCATTTCAAACCCATCACTAACAAACCTGCTCAACTTTTTTTTTTTTAATGTCCATCTCATTTGTAATTTATTACCCAATGGCCTTTTTATAACCTAATTTTTTTCCATATAAAGAGTCATACGAGTAATAGTAAAAAAAATATGATTTTCAGGGCCCCATCCATTCTTTAGCATTCTCACCCAATGGAAAGTTCCTGGCAACTGGATCCACAGACGGGAGAGTTTTACTATGGGATATTGGACATGGACTGATGATCGGAGAGCTGAAGGGTCATACAGATACAATTTACGCCCTCAAGTTCAGCAGAGATGGAGAAATCCTCGCATCAGGTCGGCACACAATCTACTGAATGCCTTCTGTCATCTGATTGATAGTTGTTGTTGTTTTTTTATTCATTTTAAATTAGTAAGTCAGAGGCATTTTAGTATAATTCTAAATGGATCCCATTTTATGTTGTGGTATGAGTCATTTTGCTTGGGTTTACTTGATAATCCAAACATCGTTCTTTAAAAATAGATGTATGTTAAAATGTATGAAAAATAATACATTGGGCTTTTAAGGAACATTTATTGTATTGTATTGTATTGTATTGCATTGCATTGCATTACGAGATCGGTCCGCTGGTTAGTCAAGTTATCCCGTCTCATAGCGCAAAGTCAAATGACTTTTCAATGCGCATGGTAGAATTTATTCGGTAAATGTGTTTCCATTGTAGTTTATGTGCATTTTTTCTTATCAGATAAATTTATCATATCCAATTGTGCGCATAATATTTTTAGAATTTATGCACATCTTGGTGTTTCCATCCAGCGGGGGGGTTTTTTATGCGATATTCCAAAATGTGCATAAAACTTGGTGGATGGAATAGCTACATAGCTATTGATTTACAGGATATCAGAATTTCATCTTTCAAAATATGCAAATTGCATATTTTTGCTCATTTTGAGCTGCTGAAAAACCTTTTTCTCAAGTTTGAGCTCCATATTCTTCTGTATCATAATATATTATTAACTATAAAAGTCTTTGTGTCAAATATTAACTAAAATACTGAGTACAGCAGGTTTTTTTCATTTAAGAAAAATAGATTTTCGCACTGTTATTTGATGTGTTAGTCTTTACATGTTTAATAAAAGTAATTTGGTTCAACTTGAAATTCTGTTTTGCTCCAGGTTCTATGGATAACACCGTTCGGCTATGGGACTCCACGAAGGCTTTCGATGACGTGGAGACCGACGACTTCACTGCAACGACGGGCCACATTCACCTGCCGGATAACTCCCAGGAGCTGCTGCTTGGGACGTATCACAGCAAATCCACACCTGTCACCCACCTCCACTTCACCAGACGCAACCTGCTCCTGGCTGCAGGCGCGTACAACTCCCAGTGACTGGGTATTCCTGAGGACAATGACTTTACGTAGCGGTGTTTGTTTTTCGTGAACGTTGCATATTATTTCAAGATTACTGCTCATCCTAACATGTGAAATAGGTTCAAGCGAAGTGAAAGACATCATAATGAACCATCAAACACTGAGCATACATGAGCTACCTTGGAGCAGCCACCGATACCTCTTGCATCATTCAGATGCTGATCCTAGATCAGATTTTACACCTCATGCTCATGAGCAGCTCATTTCTTTTTCTCATTGATAGCGTCACTGCCATGCTTGTTTTCAAGGCCCTCTATGTCTCACAATGATGTGGCTGGTCTCCTTTTGTCTTTGTAAATGAGCTTTTCCAATTCAGAAACTGGTTATTAATCTTTGAAATGTGTCGCATGTGAACACTGTTCTAAATTTCTGTACAAATTTTAATACTAGTGCCTAAAATTGTAAATAAAACAAGTTTTCTACAAAATGTTTGTTTGGTACAAGTGATCTCTTTTTATTCTTTACATAGTTAAACTGAAGTGATGAGGTCAAAACAAGGACATCCAGCTTCCCGCACCCCTAGTTTCATCACAAAACATCCTGAAAATAGAGGAAAAGAGTTGGAATGAAACTTTTGGAATATACATACATTAAAGTTAAATTTAGGCAGGACTTACTATAAATTAACTTGATTTCACGGCCTTTTGCTTCTTGGGCTTCAATTTGAAGAAGAGGATAATGGCAGCAATACTGGCATATGTGGCCAACACACACTGAAGTCAAGGGAAAAACAGAGTCTGGTTTACTTAATTTAGTGGAAAAAACAAGGGCAGTTTAATTGCATAATAACGGCAGAATTTGCATTATTCGAGTGTAATTCAACTTACATTCCTCCTGCCTGTGATTGTGTATGAATTGAAGTACTTGGCGATGCCAGTGAACTGGTGGTGAGTTCCTGCGTCGTGTCCTCCCATGATTTCTGTGCGCAATCTGTTGATAGACATATTCATAAATGAAACTACATTCAAAATTACGCATCGTTTTTCATAAATACTTAAGGTCACGCAAAATGCATAAAGGACAACACTGCCTATGGGAACAATGACAGGCTGTTTTTTTTCTGAAAAACAGTTCTAGAATGAGATTTTGTAGCTAATTTCAATAACGTTTAAAAGTTAAAGATGTTCAATATTATAATTTGTATATTAGCGCCTCAGTCCGTTTGTTAAACCAAGCGTCTTTATGGTAAATGCTCCCTGCAGGCTTTACTGAGCAGCATATATTCGCTTTTCAAATAATATAAAAACAGCATCGATTTATAAAACACGCTGAATAAAAAGCATTTTTATTAAAATGTGAAACATGACTTACCAAGCAAACTGGTGCCCTTCAATGGAGTGGCCGGAAAGTGAATGATTTAAGGAAATCCCGCCCTCGCGGTGATAGCCTGAATGAACTGCAGTCATTGGATTAGACTCCCGTCAATCACTTTTTACACTAAAACAATAGGTTCGCAGAGACGTCAATCTAATTTTCCCGTCATTCTATTGGTTGATTCTTTTCCTTCTGATATAATCTTAAATCCCGCCTCTCAGTGTTTACGTCCGGGTCGCACAGCTCACACGCTTCTGAGGAACATGTGAGATTTGCTAACGCAGAGTGTTTTACATTGATCTACGCAACTTTTTTATAGCGTAAGTACAAATAAGTTGTTTTTACCTCTAGCTGATAGAGGATGTTTACTGGCACATGTTGTGCGTTTAAATGTGAGGAATGTGTCGGTCGAACGTTATATTATAGTAACGTTATATGTTGTGTTTTTAATGTGTCCATGCCTGCAGTTTTGTAAAGACACGTGAGCAGATGTTAGACAAGACAAGGATTCATGTCTTCATGCTCTATGTTTTTAATGCATTTGTTCCTTTGTTGAAATTCATTAGAGCCTTATATTCGTGTACATTGTGAAGGATGGCGTCTATGGAGGAAGATTTTCCTCGTGGTGGGACAGAGAAGACCACCACCAAAACCACCACCACCGAGTCCAAAAATGTTAAGGCACATGACGTGGACAATCTTTTTGAAGTAAGATGATGATAATGATGGTAGTGACTGCAACAGTCATTTTAATTAAGATCAATGTGCAGCCTTCACATCTGCTATTAGAGTAATGTGCATGTATGCCATGTTTTTCAGACACGTGAAACAGTGGTTAAAAAGAAGAGAAAGATCGCGCAACAGGATGAAAAGCAAAAAACTAAACATCAAAAAGTGGAAAAAGGGGATTTAAAGCTTAATACTGCCGACACTGTGGAAATTCTTCATCTTAGGGTATGTATATGAATATGAGATATTTGTAATTTGCAATATTTAATTTATATATGAATGTGTGTTTATATATATAGATAGATAGAGATGTATAGATAGATACATAACTATCTAAAGATATATATATATATATATATATATATATAGAGACAGACAGACACACACACAGTGTCTCCACACAGAGATCTGATCATCCAGTCTGTCTTGAATATGCATTTTTTAAACAAACACACAAGAATCGAGTCATGCCACTGACTTTGTATCTGATCACTCTGGGTCTAGAATCTGAAGATTGGCACGCTGATGCTGGGTTGTGTGAAGGAAGTGTCAAACTTTCAGGCGCTAGTTGGTTTTCCCGGTGGTATTGTTGGTTACCTGCCAATCAGCAACATTTGTGACTCTTATACCAACATTCTTAAGGACAACCTGGACTCTGAAGACAGTTTAAAGGTACCACAGCTGCATAAAGAATAAAAAATGTAAAGCTTAATGTGAATGTTGTCATTAAAAGAATGCATTTTGTTTGTGTTTGTCCACTCTTCACAGGAAGTTATCCCCCTCCCACAACTGCTTACTCCTGGAATGCTGATCAGTTGTGTTGTGACGTCTTTCGAGTCCGTTAAGAAGGGTCATCATCATAGTCTTAAAGTGTCAATGAACCCTAAAGAGGTTAACAAGGTGTTGAGTTCAGGTTCTTTGAAACCTGGAATGGTGAGTTTGCAAACTTTTATTTATTATATATCATTTATTTACATACAATTTTATATATATGTGATGTGATGTAGGAAAACCCAACACATGGTGAAATTGAACATAACAAAAGTTATGGCTGTCAGAAGTTGGCTGATAGCTATGATTTTCTGGAATGAAATTTTAAGAAAAACAGGGTTAAAGTTTCACTTTCACTTCTAACGATCGCTGTCTGTCAGGAGCTATACTGCATCATTACACAAACAGACTTACTCTGAAGAGGACAGTTTTCCGTTGTTTATCATGATTTGCATAGTCTCTGAACTTTTGATCACTCCTTGTATGTTTAGATAGCTCGAATAGTGTGTAGTTTACATTTCGAAAAGCGAGCGCAGCGTACCTGTGCATTGACTGTCATCGGACTCTCCTCTTTAGTAACTTCCTTCATCTCTGGATGTGAAGTAGTTCATTATAACATCGTTTATTACACTGACATCAAGATTGAGCAGACTGTTATACATGTTATGTGGTTTAGTTTGATAGGTTAACTGTTTGTGGTGTTAAGAGAAAGCACCTTCACAGCACATTCTTAACATAATGCATCTGCATATGCAAACAGGGTGTAAACGTTATTTTTAAAGGCTCTGCCGTAAATTTGACACTGTGGTGTTGTAGCATTGCCAGAGGCACTGAGTGCAAATTTGATGCTGTAGTGGAAACGCACCGTAAGATAAGACTGTCTTAATATTTTAGACACTGAGTGGTTGTGTGGAGAGTGTGGAAGATCACGGCTTCCTGGTTGACATCGGAATCAGTGGCACTAAAGCTTTCCTGCTCAAACAAAGCACATCCTCAAAAGGTATAAAATACAGCAACGTAACATATCATTAGTCTACATATACTGTTTACATGTTCAATGCCAATATGAATAACTGGGTAAAAATTTTTTTAAAATAGTTAACATAAATTGCCATATACTCACCCTCATGTTATTCCAATTTCAAACCTGTATGACAAGAACTAGCTTTAAGATGTCAAATTATTAAATTTTTTATACATTTATAAAGTTATGCAGGGTTGGAATGACAACAACACTGATTAAATGTCATTTTTGGATGAATTGTCCATGTCTTCTGATCAGCATAAAAGCAGCATAATGTATATTAATTTCCTGTTTATTTCAGATCTGAATGTGGGTCGGTACGTGACTGTCCTGATAGAGGAAGTCAAGAACGATGGACGTGTAGTGCGTCTGTCCCAGGATCCCCAGGCTCTTGCAAAGGCCTGTGCTGAGACACAGCAAGGATGGACTCTAGACATGCTCCTGCCGGGACTTCTGATCCAGGGACGCATCAAGAGAGTAAGTCAGCTGCACATAGATATAAAATATAATATTGTCGATGTTAAAATACTTCCTCCTATCCCAGTTTAATATGCGGGAACAACTGTAAGAAGTTTGAATTCACTTTTTAAGATAATTTCAAGTGTTCTAGATCAATCGTTTTGAGATGTTGACGTTGTATGCTGGTTGTTTGTAATGCTAGGTTACTCCTCATGGGCTTATTGTGACGTATCTTTCATCTTTTACTGGAGTGGTTGATTTTCTGCACCTTGATGAGGACAAAGCATCTACCTACAACACAGGAGATGAGGTATGAGTATGAGGCTATAGAAATAATATATGTATAATAAATAAAAGTAAATAAATACATTTTTATATATATATATATATATATATATATATATGTTAGTGCTGTCAATCAATTAAAAAAAAAAAGATCTAATTAATTGCATATTTTTCGAGCGCTTTCCGAGCACAGTACCGTTTCCGCGCTGTGTGACTCGTGCCTGTCGCTGAAGTGAAGTTGAGCGTTCGTCTGAAACGTCTCTCGTTTGATGTGATCATAAAGATGTTCTGCGACTAAATAAATGCACTTCTTGTCAAGAGAAAAA
>SCHK01408307.1:0-16128 GCA_004124795.1 Poropuntius huangchuchieni | reverse complement strand
TAGAAAATCGCAACGTCTCAAATCGCGATTTCGATGCGATTCGATTAATCGCACAGCCCTAGTGACAGCAGTTCTTATAGATGCATTCTTGGCTTAAGTGGCCATTCCTCATCTTTTTACAATGAAAAATGACCCAAAACTTCAGCATTCCAGCGTAGAGGGACCTAAACAACATGTTCAGGTTCTACAGACCCAGAAGAGGTAAGCAGACATTCAGTCTCTCTGAATATCCACGAACACATACACCCTGCCAAACCTTGTCTGATCCAGTACTTTGTGATCTCTCTCATTTTCTCCTCCATCCCCCCAGGCCGCTATAACATAATACAGTGTACTGTACAGTAAGTAAAGCCTGTGCCCAGAGGAACCCTATGGCGATGCCATGCCATCTGCGGACCTGGCACCAGCTGCCTCTGCTTGCCAACCACCACGATAATTAACACAGACACCTCGCTCCGTCTCATTTCTTGTACTCTTCACCTTGCATTCATACCTAATGCACATCAGAAAGTCTTCCAGACAGAGAGATCTGGCAGATGAAAAGAGCGCCTTTAATATTTCTTTCCTTTTTAAGCGTTTGGCTCTTGGGAAAGCGATAAGGATGTTTCCTTGAGTTGATGAATGTAATGCAACCCCTATCTTGACTCTCCAGAGTCAGGCAGGCAAAGTGAAAGAGGAATACAGAGAGAAAGTCTTGATTTCATTTTAATACGGCCTCTTCTAATTGGACATCAGGGTTGAGAAGTTCATTGACTGTCGCTGTCTGTTGTAATGTGAGAACAAAAGGTCAGTGAGCGTTATATAGACACATGATTCATATGATTTCCCCAAGCCTTCTGATTAAAAAGGATACTCTAGCATTTTTATTTATAAAGTAATACAAAAATCAAGTACACCAATACAATTTAATACATATCTTTACAATTAAATCATTTAAATATATATATATATATATATATATATATATATGCATAAGTGATACATTCTCTGAAGAAAAAACTAAACTTGATCATTAAACTGATCAAAAGTAACAGTAAAGATAAAAAAAAAACAAAATCATCAAAAAAAAAGGGTTTCACAGTTTCCACAAAAATATTAGGCTGCACAATTATTCTAATGATAATAACAAATTGCATAATGTGATTTCTGAAGGATCATGTGAAACTGAAGACTGGAGTAATGGCTGCTGAAAATTCAGCTTTGCCATCAATGGAATAAATTATATTTATTATAAATAAATTACTGTATAGAATAAATTATTGTATTAAAACAGCTATTTTAATATTTTAATTATAATTACATTTCTTACCATTTTTACTGTATTTTTGATCAAATAAATGCAGTCTTATAAAGACACTTCTTTATAATATTACATAATATTACTGAACACAAACTTATTCGCTGAACTTAAAAAAAGAAAATCAATTATCTTATGCAATTTTGCTTTTCAAGAAAATGTATCTTGTTTAAAGATGTTTATATATATATATATATTTTATTTTTATTTTTTACATTTATTTTATTTTTTTTTTTTTACTGGAAAAACAACAAAAATACAGATTGAATTGAAAATGTGTCGAAACAGGAGCTTAATAAAAGCACAACAGCTGGGTTTGTGAGTAATAATAAAAGCTTATCCAAACAGCTCCATTCTGTTTGCATTAGCAATATTGTCTCTGATATTACAGCTTGAAATGTGCTAAAATTACGTAGTGTTGATTTTATGCTGCAGTGACTTCACAAGCTCTCAGTTTCAGCGCTTATATCTGGCACTGCCTCAACCGAAATGTGGTTTGACAAAATGCTATATAAATCACAACACATTAAACAAATGCGCACTCTGAAGAGCATGTTAGTCTAATGATACTCTTGGCTGTGGTGAGTACATGATGTAAACTAATAGATATGACACTGTATACATTATTTTTCATATTTTCTAGCTTCAGTGAGATTAAAAAGCACCCAACAGCTAGTCTAAAGTATGTGCTGAAAAGAGTTTCTCTGTATCTTGCGTAACTGCACTACCGAAAAAAGTTTCGACCAAATGTAGGCATAACCCACTTAGAAATGCTGTCCTGTCCTCTTGGGAATGCACGGCTTATGGTGTTATGAATAAGGATGGCAAATAAACCATTCATCTTCTTGCTGTTCAGACAGATTTAGGTAATTGTACTTGGCACATGTATTTCTTGATTTTTGTTTATGTAAACAATACAAAAGGTTTTTGCCAATACTTTTTTGCAAGTAAGCTCTCACAACATCTCTTTGCTCAGCCGTTTCATGTTTTTATGTCTTCTTCTTTCAGTTGAGATTCAGACATAGCATATTGTATGGTCTCTTGGTCCTGTCAAGACTGACTTATGACACCTTGCTGAGCCAAGACTCGGTTTGTTCGCTAGAGACGACTCAGCAGGCTTTGTAAAAGAGTGCTACAGAAGTTGCTGTGGCTGGCTGAAGTTGAACAATACAGAACAAACCCAGTTTAGAAGGCCCTTTACCTCACACACACACACACAACAGCGTCATTCAGATTTGCAGATTACACAGTAGGCTATTCTATTTGCTCTCTCCCTCCCCATCACCCCTTATACTTGGCAACCCACACCATCCTAGTACAATCACTGAGGCCAGTGACAAGCAATGGGCTACTTGTCACGTGATTGTTGGAAACAGAAAGCCATGTAGGCACAATACAGCGAGCAAAGTCAGTTGTGTTATGGTTCAAGTACTGTGGCAATACATCACCAGAACCTGGGAATGAGTCTTTGATATCTAAAGTCATCCAAACCAGACGAAAAGAAAGTACAGTGTTGACAAAACCCAGACGAAACACAAAACTCCGTCTGCATCCTCCATGCATCTCAACCCTCAGAGACCCTAAACACTGTATGTAACTTTAAAACGCATCTTTATATAAGCGTTTATATAAGTATATTTCCAGCTCACCCTCATCATCATGACTGCAGGAGGACAAACAAAGGAAGGTGACTGTGGGAGGGAATTCAAACAAATGGAAATTTTGCAGCGGCGGCCGCACTGGTAAAATGTACCATTCTCTCTTTCACGCCTTAATGCTTCCCCCAGAGGGCCTGAAGTGTTTGCCACATTTGTGACATTCAAGCCTAACCTCAAATCGACCACCATGCGAGACCACCAGAGACATCAAGGGCCATGAACACCAGGCATCACACCCATCCAGCTCAAGCAGATGTGCACGAGTATTAACCAATATTCTTCCAATGAGCAAACACAGTTGGCATCTGTGATCCTTTTTATGTTATCCCCTGTTTATCAACAACTAAACTAACAGAGTTTACATCAAATGGCATTTGGGAAACAATTTGCATTGGTCTATAATCACATAGGGTTTGTAATTTAAAGACTGTAGACGCAATAAATCCTTGGAGAATGTATTGACTACACATAGCCATGATAAAATGATACTCATTAGACTTTGATTTAGAAGCCATATCATGCTTTTGCTTGCTCCGTGTTTAAAATTCCCGTGAGTTTAAAATTTAAAGCTGTTGTGCTTTGAAAACAAGTTGATAAAACGTTTTTACATAAAGACTACAAATACCACAATGATATGAGTTCATGTGCATGACGAATCTAACATTTATTGTAGTCTTTTTTGTAGCCTATATATAAAACAACGGTTGGGGAGAAATTCAAAATTTCCTATCCACACAAACAAAACCATATTGATAGTTTTTAGCTTTTATGTCAGAGGTATGGCGTTCAGTATATTGTAGAAAAAAGCGTGAAAGTCTTTTCGAGTAGCCTAATGTTAACACGCAATTTTCACAACAACTGAAACCCGCTTTTGCAAAAACAACCCAAGTAAATTCCAGAAGGAATCCGTGTCGAACGCGTTTCTCCTCTTCCGGGTTTACAAACAAAACTAGCTATTTTGTTGCAACTGTTTTAAGTAGGCTAGTTATCCTTGTTGGTACTGATACTCCAGCCTTTACCTCACATCACCTAGAACTTGAAAGGCGAGTAAAAAATGAAATAAAGTGATTAGCGCGCTTACTAGGCTACGTATTAAAATAGCCTAGTAGTTCGCATGTGTAATCTTCTCGCGCTCTCAAATAATCACAACGTGACATTAAATGAACTTGGTTTATTATGAAACTGGCTGAGGAACAATGAAGGCCAAACTGGTCGTTAAGCACAAACAATGGCTTGATTGATTGTTTTCAAGTGTTGTCTTTATAAAAACACAATCGTTTTCTTGCTGTGGTATTAGTCTGTATTTTATTAAAGCTTTTTCTTAGGAACCTGGCCCTCTATGTAGCCTCCAACAGCTTATCGGCAGCATCTCAAAGCGGCTCGTTCAGAACAATGGCAGCGGCTGTGTTTGCGGGGTCCGGAGTCTCACCTGTCAGACTGTCGTAGCACTCGATCTCGGTGCTCTCCACCGCTCGCCGCTGCTCTTCCGTCAGCTTGGCCGCGGCTTGGTTCAGGAGGTTCACCTCGGATCCGGTGGTCCCGTCGACGACATGGATCCCTTTCAGCTGCAGCAGCGCCCTGTGATACTTCCCAATAGCTTCCCGGAATTTCTTCTCCTTGTAGCATCGGTGACCCTCCAGTTTGAAGTCGATCGCTTTCTGTATTTTCGCCTCCATCTCCATCTCCGCGCCGCCGACGCGATACCCTCCACCTCCGCCGTCCCCACCCGCCGCCGCCGCCAGACTCCGGCCCCCAGCCTCCGGATAGCTTTTCAGGCTCTTGATCGAGTGCTGCTTCGCTTCCATCTCGCTCAGGAAGCCATGCTGTTCCGACACGGATGCCTGTGTTCTCTTTAAGGGCTGGAGCAGCGTGCTGTGCATAAAGGATGCGAGCCAAACGGGAACCGAAAAACACAAGCGCGACCGGATAGTAGGTTCCAGGGGGGAGCTAAATACAACACTAAAGATTCCCGACTATTAAAACGCGTTAAAAGAGACAAAAAAGCAGACTGAAATAGGTGATCTCGGCTGTCTCTCGTTGCCCAGCGCGTAACGCCTGTGCATGGAAGTGATGCTGGAGCAGGAGGACTCTTGCCGCCGGCGAGAGCAGCTTCAGCACCACAGACAGCGCCAGCGAGCACTAGCGCTAGGCATTATGGGAAGGAATTAATCGTGAGATGATGCTGCTACTGGTGGATCACGATTACATTAAAGAGGAGCGGTAAATCTCCAAACGTCGTGAAGCCAAATATGAATAAAATATGCAAAAGCTGGTCATCTTTACGTCATTATAGTTAAAAAGCACAGGCGAGGAAATTACCGTGACACTGTGTGGAATCCCTGTTGGGAAATACAGCTTTATCTGGTGGATGTGTTTTGGAACATGGAGGCTGGTCTAAGATGATCATTAGCTGGTTGATCAGCTACCATTAAAAAAAAAGAGCTTAACCACTTTAAGATGATATGACCAGCTGGTAGGTGGTTTGTTGCTGGTTCACAATGGTCTGCTAGTTCACACCAGCTGTGACCAGGACAGGACAAAAAGACATGTATGATGCATGTAAAATTTGTCCTTAAATTAGCTTCCAGATCAAAGTGAAAATAGTCTCCCTGGGAGTTTGAATGATTAATTTTCCCGGAGCTGGAACTGACAAAATTAATTTGCTGAAAATTAACTCCCTTGGGGCATCCAAGATGTAGATGAGTTTTTCTTCATTGAAACAGATTTGAAATTTTTTTGCATGACATAACTTGCACATCAACGGATCCACTGTAGCGAATGGGTGTCGTCAGAATGAGTGTCAAAACAGCTGATAAAAACATCACAAAAATCCCCAAGTAAAATTTTGTGCAAATTTGAATTCTTTGTGGTGACATATTACCTTAAGTCTGCTGAAGCTGAAGAGATAATGTACCCATTTGCATAAGGCTGACCAGGCAAGTTTGTTAAGATAAAGATTATTAATAAAATGCACGCGATAGCATTATCCAAAAGTGTTTAAAAAGCTACTATTACTTAGCTTTCATGTATTAAGTTTACAGGGACATAAAAACACAAATCTTTTCAGTGTAGTTATAAATTGTAATGCAGATACATACTGTTTGTAGGCTAAATTAATAACAGCCTAATAGAAAAAACAGAGTCAGCATGAAGAGGCAAATGTTGAACAGTGATAAACTGCTGAGATCCTCTTACAAATCGCTCAGTGTACTGCAACACTGGAGACATAAGGGCTTATGTAGTCCTCACCATCTGCGTCATTAACTAGAGCATGCATTAAACGCAGCTCAGTGCAATGTTTCTTTGCTAGCACATCAGTTTTGAATAAGAACTAAAAATCATTTCATTATCTCTGGATAGTGACCTCCTTTATCAAACTAATTATGCAGTAAAAGTCTCAAATGTAAGAATGCAGGATATTAATGCTGGTTCATACAAATGATTGCAGACCTTCATTCGTCAACTTGCTTGTGTTCTGCTACACAACCCCATAAATCTCTTTCAGACTAACCACTTTAAAGCTTATGTAGGGGAGTGCAGATTAATTTGCATTTTCCAATGCAAAACTCATAGGGATGTAATTATAACTATAAACGTGGTAACTAGAATATGCTCTAAAACCCAGTTGTTATATGAAAACAATGCACTTCATATAAAATTGTATAAAGTTAATTTAAAAAAAAACAATTCAAGATTTTTCTGTTTTATCTTTTTATATTCAATCCATTCCCAAGACAAATAATCTTCATCAATATTTTATAAACTTACCCAGTTAAAATGTTTTATCTCTCTTAATATTCCTTAAACATAACAATGTAACGAAATTCTGCATTTGATATGCTTAAAATTATAATATTTATATAAAAAAAACAAGACAAAACACAAAGCGTAGGTGAATTCCTATTACAACGGCATGATTAGTGGTTACTGTAGTCAACAGTACAAAGGGGTGAAAACTTATACAATACACAAGGGTCCACCTCCACGTGTGTTGCTTGGCAACAGCATGCTATCACCAATGCTATATTTGCTCTGCTTGTCCAAGTAACACTTAACACAAATTTCCATTAGATGGCATTTTAAACATGGAAATTTGAGAGCAGAGACTCTTCAACACGGATTGTGATTACGATTTTGCGTCTTTGAGCAAAATTACAGTTGTGGTCACAAAGGGGCGGTCACACAACACTTTTCAATTTCGTTTGTATGCATGTGAACACGGGAGACCGGAAATGTAAGCTTACATGAAACATATTTGCATTTTTGGGCATTTCAAATTGCTAATTCCTATTATCACCAATAAAAAGAGTCACATCATGATATGACCTCTTAACTGAATTAAAAGAACACAAACTTTAAATCTCCAGGTTTGCAGAGTAGCTGCAAAAGGGAGCAGACTGTAGGTTCTCTCATTTTGGATGTATTATTTATGTTAAATTATTAGTTTTTGTTTCTAAAAGTCTAGTGTGACCGCAGGTTAAGGCGCATTAATGGAAATGCTCATGTGTGCAGTTTTAAGCCAACAAAGGCTTTTTCTTTATTATAAAAATCCTGTGAAGTGAAAGGGATGGTTCACCCAAAAATAAAGAGAGTCACCATTTACTCCTCCTCTTGCCCAAATCTGTATGATGATTTTCTTATGCAGAACACAAATGATATTTTGACGAATTTTAATAACCAAATCATTTTGGTGCCCACCGACATCTGTTTATCAAAAAACAATTCAACAGAAGAAAAAAAATCATACATTTTCAGAATGACACGAGGATGAGTATATGACGACAATTTGAATTTTTTTGTGATCTATCCCTTTAAAAACTAGGAGGTAAGAACATGAGCTTACTTCATGGAGGAATCGGTAAGCTGAGGTGTTTGTGGTAAACATAGCACATGCTTTTACTTAAGTTTCTTGGCTACCGTAGTGGAATAAAAAACCTTGACATTTCGAGCATTTGATGCTGGGCGCCATGCATTATAAAATCTTTATTACAAACCCCCTTTAATCAGAAAAAAACGCTTCACTCACAGGGGCGTGGGAGAGCAGCTATAAAAGTAGGATGGGGGATAGAGCATGATTCCTATAACCAAACATAAGGACAACAGGTATGTCCACACTGACATTTAACAGATATTGCAGCTATCCCTTTTTTCCCCTACCATCATCAATTCATAACACTCCATGGAGTACAGCATATCGACTTCCCAATCCATCAAGGGTGGTCCTAGAGTTTCTCCACTCACTCAAATGGAAATTCAGGTGGGTTTTCATTTATAAAAGGGGCAAACTGGATAAAAAGGGGTGCCTTTCAGTTTTTTGGGCATTAGGATTTCCGGGCGCCCAGTCTCTTGAATACACTGACTGCCCCAGCGTCCATCTGAGCCCCGTGAGTGTCACCTGTGCTACTACTGACCTTAGGGCTGGCCAGAGCAAAGCTGCCCTGAGCTTTGCTCCTGCTACTCGTAACGCGACTGTCCTGGGTGTCTGCGGGCTGATTGACTAGATGGGTTGAGGAGGTAGGGTTGACTGACGGGGCCTTGCCCAGTCTCTGCAGTACACCCAGTTTGGGTGTCCCCTCATGGCTGGAGGAGGAGGTAGAGGAGATTGGTGGTGTGCCTTCAGATAAGGGCAGTTTGTACTTTACGCCTAGTCGACGCAGAGTGAGGGGTTTAGATTTGGCGGTTACAGTCTCTTTTTTAGAAGTGGGTGGGGGTCGTTTGAGGACGCCGGCATATTGCAGCACTGAGCCTTCACCGTCGCTGTCATTGTCCTCGAAAGCGTCTGCAACACCATCTGTCTTTCCTCCAGCCTCTTCATCTTCCTCTGCTTCGCCCAGTCGGCTAAACACACCTGTTGGCTGCTGTATTGAGAAAAAAAAAAAAAAAAAAAAAGTCAGAGAGACAGTGATGTGAAAAATAGCAACACTATAATAAGTTAACATCAGTTAAGCATTAGGAATCACAAACAACAAAAAAAAAAAAATCATTTTCACAGCATTCATTCATTTTGGTTCTGTGTTAATTTCTGCATATACTAATACATTTATAACATTTCAAGTTGTGTAAATCAACATAAATCAGCAAAAAAAGAATTAAAGGGACAGTTCACCAAAAAATTTAAATTACCCCATGATTTACTCCCCCTCAAGCCATCCTAGGTGTAAATGACTTTATTCTTTCAGACGAATACAATTGGAGTTATATATTTTTAAAATGTCCTGGCTTTTCCAAGCTTTATAATGCCATTCCAGCCAGATGACATAGGACGTCGGCGTCG
Source organism: Poropuntius huangchuchieni (assembly GCA_004124795.1). Lineage (NCBI taxonomy): Eukaryota > Metazoa > Chordata > Actinopteri > Cypriniformes > Cyprinidae > Poropuntius > Poropuntius huangchuchieni. The sequence continues at coordinate 6,899 of SCHK01408307.1, read as the reverse complement.
TGAGAATATGCTAGTCTCGTGAGAACCAACGTTTGTTTACAGGAGCAAAGTCTCTCCTCTTGGCTTATATTGAAATTCTCTGAAATTTTTCTTTACAAATCCTCATTTTGTACTTCTAATTTGTGACCAGTGTTTTGGTTTGCTCTCTCCTCTGCGATTCCACATTTGTCATTTCTCACAGGAGCTTACGCTACACTGACTCTCATGTCATTTGCCCGGAATGGCTTGTGCATACGACAGTTAGCGCAAGCTAGAGATTACTGTTTATAACATTTTAAATATGGATATTTTTCTTGAAAAAAAAAAAAAAAAAGAATCGATTCGCTACAGGCCTTTATTTACGTACTGGACCTGTGTGAGGCACTTTTTATTATGGATGGATTATTTGACTTCTTTTGGACTAGCCAAGACGTTTTTAAATATAACTCCAATTGTACTCGTCTGAAAAAAGAAAGTAATATACACCTAGGATGGCTTGAGGGTGAGTAAATCACTAGGTAATTTTCATTTTTGGGTGAACTATCCCTTTAACAATGAACTACAGCATATTTTGGAATAAACAATTAACATTAAGCTAGATTAATAAATAAACTAGCAATGAACCATTTTTAGGTTATGATACTCAGTGCACTAATCTGAATGCTACTGTAGTGTTAGAGTCACTAAATAATAATGTGTGTAATAAAGAGAAAACAATTCTTAGTGTCTCAATGTTTGTGGTCTTGTTTATCTGATGGACAAAATCAAAATCAATACAATTTCTCACCTTATTGGCTGAGGTGGTGTCTGCCTTAGACTCTGCCCCAAGTCTATCAAACACTGAAGTACGCTTTAAAACCTTAGCTGTGGCAAAGTAGGGAGGATTATAAGATCAATCTTATCTGTATCAATTTCAAATTATTAGTTAGGCGGTTCTAATTTCAACAGTTCAAATTACTACAAATATATTAGCTTAAAGACTAAAAAAAAAAATGCTATTTTAGGGCACCTTTCTTCTCCTGCTGTGCCAGGATGCGCCGAGTGCGAGCTGTTGTGCCTTTTGGCATGTTTATGATATATTTCCCCTCTATTTCTCTTGTGACTCGCCGGCGCTTCACTTGCAACCCATTTTCTTCTACTGGCTTGCTGGGCACTGTGAGAGGAGGAAAAAGAGTTTTAAATCATTTTTGCCATTTAAATAAACAGTTAATCCAAACATGTACTCTACTGCAGTAATGACTGTTGAAAATTCAGCTTTGCCATCAAAGGAATGAATTACATATTACAATATAAGAGAATAGAAAACAGTTATTTTAAATGGTAATAATACTTCAATATTACAGTATTTACTGCACTTACAAAAATCTTACCAACCCCAAACTTTTAAACAATAGTGTGTATGATACATGTACACATTTTATACATAATAAGTGCCCTGGGCAATCAAACAATGATTAGCATCTGCATTCAGTAAAAAAACATGACTTAACATCACTGCTTGTTAACCTAATCAGATGTACCTGTTTTGGCACTGGCGTTGGAGACCGTTACTGAAATTCGGTTGTCAGGGCGCCGAGCAGGCGTGCTTGGTGGGGAGTCCCGGCTCAGAGCATTGGCGATCATGCGTGTGGCAGCTGTCAGGGGAACAAGAACATTACCAGAGCTACAGCTTCAGCCCACTCAAACAAAGATAAATCACTCCCTGTGTGAGCAACCAGTAGAAGAACTGCAAGAAAACTGCCAGTTAATGATACAAAGAATGAAAAAAATACATAAATGAAATATATATATATATACACTTACGAGTGTTAGCAGTACGTCTCAGTTCAGCCTGTACACTAGTCTGTCCAGACGAAATGGCCTCAGTTGTCGTTTTACACATATCCTGCATTAAGAAGATAAAAGATCATTATTTCACATTTAAATTACGGTTCAACCACTGATGTCACATGGACTGTTTTACCAATGTCCTTACTACATTTCTGGGCCTGGTAACATTTCAGTTGTATTGCTGTCTATGCAGGGTCAGAGAGCACTTGGATTTCATTTTGACAACACACGCGCTTCATCATTTTGTGTTCTTATTCAAGAAGAATGAAGGTCTTACGGGATTGGAACAACATAAGGGTGAGTAATTGATGACAATTTTCATTTTTGGGTGAACTATCCCTTCAAAACATAAACATCACCTGTCTATACACATGCTTTGCATGTTTGAGAATGGCTATGATGTCCCCGATGACTGTAATTCCCAAGTCCATCATTATTTCCTTACTGAGGTCCATAAGCATGGTTTTCTGAATCCTGAAAACAGAAACATAAGCTTTTACAGCATCCAGTTGTGCAGTATAGGAGTAACATATTGTTTAGAATGTTGTCTGTTCACATTTCAGTGAAGGCCAGATTTTGAGAGTTCAAAATGGTGAGAAGACATCCAGCAAGTAAAGCACACATAAGCAGACCGAAATCGATCCTGTACTGAACCAGATGAACCAGTTCATGTTATTTAGACAAGGACACCTTTTGCTTCAGTCGGAATGAAATTATTCTGATTGATGAATCTGAGTGCAGCATCTAAATAAATTGGGTTGATGTGCATGTTTATATGTCATAAGCTTCACTAAGATTTGACCTTTCGACACGCACACACTGCACAATTATACATTTAGAGTGTCATTCTGCAAAAACAACAGCTTGTTCCAACTGTCATACGTCATTATGACATTGCTACATGACATTACGCAGTACTTTTCAATTCGATTAAGTGTTTACATGTCCTCTGGTTTAGATTTGAAAAAGTCTACAGCACTCATTTCCAATCCGATCAAAACTTAATTCAGATCAATTAAGGTGTTAAAATGAAGGATTTTTAGTCCGATTGACCCATCAATCCAATTACTAACGGATTATTTGGTTGCATGCAAACGTAGCCAGGGAAAGCCAATGATTTGTTTTTACCTGTTATCAACAAACGACACTGCGTAGTTCACAGCCAGTCCAGGAGGGATCCCAGCATCTTTGAAGAACTGGATCCATTCTGAGGTGGCTAAAAAATAAAAAAAGTGGTAATATGCATTCTGAAGAATACCATACATTTTCAACCAAAGAGAAACGTACACATTTTTGTCACAAAGTGACTGTAAAATTAAGGCTGTCAGCAAAGTTACACACATTATGGTCAAGACCACCATTTTATCTGTTGATATAGAAACAATTTTCTATTTTGCATCTTATTTGTTTAGCATCCGCAGACAATGTTGTGAACTTTTGTGAGCTGTCAGATGTTTGTGTTCACTGTCTCAGAGGAAAGTGCAGAAAAAATTAAGTGGTTTTGATAAAAAAAAAAATATATATATATATATATATATTTTTTTTTTTTTTAAATCTCGGTAACACTAATAGCAACTGTAACTCCATAGATTGAGAATTTATTTTAATGTTTATGTATCTGACATTAATTGAATGACACAGTGTGTGTTTTCATATGATTAGTGAAAAGCAACCATATAAAGGTTAAAACAGACTTAAACGATTAATTCTAAGAGACAAACAAAAAAGTGTTGCAGACCCAGCATGGAAAGGAGGTCAGCAGCATATGGGACATGCATGACAAAGAGACAACACATGGTGAGCCAGAGCAGCTGCTTGAGTGTTATTTTTAAAGAAATGAGTCTTGTGTCAGTAACTGAATTCTCCTGCTCAAGGCTGTTCACAAGATGATCTGATTGGATACAGTCAAAATGAATTTGCAAAAGAAAAATAAACGTTAAGATGCTTACATGCATATTCCCATTTAATATTCTCCACTGTGCTCAATACTTCAGTCATATTACTAGTGCACACAAGAGGATACAATATTCTGAGGTTTATTACAGCACCTTTCTAAAGGACAAAAAACAGCCTAAAATGGTTTGCTGTTCCAAACTGATTTCAAACACTGGTCAAGTTCAGCTGTTTAGCAAACTGGCCACAGTGGCACAGATGAAAAGTTGCAAAAATCCTTCTTAAATCAGCCAATAGACCAACCTGACTAGGCTGGGAGACTAGTTAAGTGCAGCAAACCAATTTTGGTATTTTACAAATGTGTTTTTTCCCCCCAGTATAAAAGAGTTCTTAGTTTACATAACGTTATACTTTCTGCCACAGTCATTTTAAGGGACTGCTATACAAGCGCGCATACCGCAAGACCACTTGAAATGACTTTTACTAAATTATACAATACAAAAATATTTCCATTTAATCGCTAAGATAATATATTTAAGCACACCTGCGTGATATAAACAGTATATAAATAACAATGTTGTGTCATAACGAGACAATAGTAATGCAGTGCGTGGCCTGTTTTCATTGAAGCAAGCCGTAGTCTCGCGCTTTAGCTCCTCGTGAACACCAAACCTAAACCTCCCCAAGACATTCTCCTCTGAATTTCCCATCACAGATAGTTAAATGTTGATTTAAGCGTCTTTGCGGACCCGTACAATGACCATATTCCATACATTAGGGTCAATTCTTTCTCTTACCTGTTGTGACCGTCGCCATCTTCCCAGGGAAAAACCGACGCGTTGCGGAAATCTTGTGACGTAACATCCTCTCCGTCTTCGGAACAAATCGGCTGTGACCCGACTGTTCCGAAATGAACCGAGCAATCCCTGCCCTCAAAACGGTCTGCTGCTCCAGTGTGTCATTTTGCGTGTGATTACCGATACCATTACAATTGAAAGTTTGTTATTAAACGGAGTTTTCCGTGACGGCCTCAGTCACCTTTTATAATATGGAAAAGAGATGCAATACAAGTGAATGTGGACATACTGCCTCTTTTTCATCCGTGAAAAAAGGTCGCACGGCCTATAACAACGTCGGGGTAAACAAATGATGACAATATTGTAATTTTGGGTGAAAATACCTTTAGTATGATCGGGACAGGTATCTGAAGTTAGCTACTGTATATAATATAAAAAGTATTTGACACGAACCCCCATAAGAGAAGTTATTGTATATATTAGGTAGGCCTATTTGACATGAAATCCCTGCGATCGGGACATGTATCTGAAGTACTGTATATAATAGCCTATAAAAGGTATTTGACACGAAACCCCTGTGATCAGGACAGGTATTTGAAGTAGGCTACTGTATATAATATAAAAGGTATTTGATACGAAACTCCTGTGATCAGGACAGGTATTTGAAGTAGGCTACTGTAGGCTATATAATATAAAAGGTATTTGATACGAAACTCCTGTGATCAGGACAGGTATTTGAAGTAGGCTACTGTAGGCTATATAATATAAAAGGTATTTGATACGAAACTCCTGTGATCAGGACAGGTATTTGAAGTAAATGGCTTTTCCCGATCTGCGCATGATCGGTGACCGATGCTGTCTAGAAAACTTTTGCTGCTGCGTTCTATTTATGATGCATTGACACAAATTACAAATTATTTTCAACGGTCGCTTTGTCGCGTCCAGTGTAGACAGACTTTAGCTGTTGCGGCACGGCACAACAATTGAGGCATCCGGTGTAGACACGGTGTTACAGGATCAAAGGACTTGTATAGCTACTATTTAAAAAAATCTGTACACATTAGGCAAAATTTACAAAATGAAAAACATTTAAATGTGACTAATTGTCAGTCATCTATATTTTGGGGCCATATGTACACTGAACTGTATTTTAATAATGAACAACATTTTAATAATTAATGAAATATTAACTATTATTAGTTTAACTATTATTAGTTTAACATGTGGATTTCATTCTGGTCTTGTTGGCATCATACCAGCATTCAAAAGCCACATACCAGCGCATCTGCTCCTTATAACATTACTGACCAGCAAACCAGCAGCCAGCATCCCATGTTGGTCCCAGCATGCAAAACATACCTTTTGTTGGTCAGCAGAGAAGATGTATTTCCATTATTTGACATCTATATGCCTTTTATTTTCTATCCATACATCCAGCATTGTGTGTATTTGAAGCCTCAGTCCTTTTCAAATACTAATGTTTATGCTCTGTCTTTCTAACAGACTGCCCAGTGCATTTAAACAAAGAACACTTTCCCTTTGTAAAAACCATGGGAACAAGAAAAGCAATAACAACAACAACAACAACAACAACAACAAAAAACAAGAAATTTATTTGGCTTGAATTTAAAGTTCTTTGCAGGATCAGACAGTGTTGGTATCTAAAAAATATAGATTTCATTTAATTGTTAAAAATAAAAATGAATGTCATTTGCTTAAAGGGTACATAACATACACAGTTTTACCCAATTTCAGAGTAGGGGGAGGCTCCAGACCTGGAGCAAGGCGGATCTACGGCCCAGGCAGTTTTACGCCCCTGTTGTTCCTGATGCGTCCAGTAGGGGGAGGAAGATATACGGCGAAATAACATCATTCAAATCAACGCACCAAACTTACACGTTAATACATGTCCTATTCGTAGAATTTTTTTGTTTGTTTTTTTGTTTTTAAATAATTTAAATATAAACGCTACATTAACATAACAGATAGTCAGTGTAATGATGCACCAATGACATTAGTTATATAGATATTAGTTAGTTACAGATATAATGATTTTCACTGTTGGTATTCATACATAGGCTAACCCACAAAGGACAACTGAATTGAAATTGAACTTAATGTTTTTGTGACTTGAAAAATTAATAATACACATAGTTGGACCAGATGGATAATGTATTGATGTGATCAACTGTCTGTAACCTAGTTAACGTAGGTTTTCATATAGAGAGATTGTGTGATAGTTACATTCAGATAAAACCAAATGTATCCCATCAGACACACAGTGTAATGATATGGACGATTGAAAAGATGTCTTTTGTATTCACTACTAGTTGTCAGCTACAGAACTTTATGAAGACATACATAATTCACCCCTTTCTAAAATTCCAAGGCCATTTAGCC
>SCHK01408261.1:0-12719 GCA_004124795.1 Poropuntius huangchuchieni | reverse complement strand
TTAATTTAAATGTTAAATTAACACTGTATAAATATGTGAATTTTAGGATATCTTCTGTCCTAAAATTGGAAAATCTTTTTTTTTTTTGTAAAGTAAGCATGTAAGCAAATAAATTAGTTGCTTTTAAGTTTTAAATAATAACATGTATACATGCATAAGTTAAATCAAAGTCGTACTAAAGTAACACCTGCACTGTTGAGTTCCTTTTCACTTTTTTGAAATGTAATTTTTCATAGAAATTAATAAGTGATGCAGAAAATTAAGTATTAATGAGATGTATTTTAATTGAAAGTTGGGACTAGGTTCTCAGGGCATTATTTTCCCATAACTAGGTTCGGGCAGGTTGTCACAAATTTGTTTTCGTGTTATACATTTGTTGTACAATTTATTAATTACACTACTTTTAATATTCTGTATTTTATTTCTCTGTTATATGGTTTTGTATGTTAGGTTGTTCAATGGCACGTTCCATTGTGACACTTTACTGTATTTTATAGTATTAACATGTTTTGAGGTCAGTGTACAGCGTTCAGTTCTTTTCCCTGGGAATGGTGGTTCAAGAATGTTTGTTTATTTATTTATTGCTGCTAAGACTTGTGCCTATGCAAAAATTGATTTCAAATTGAAAATGAATGTAGCATGAGAAATATTCACTGGAGTAAAAAATGTGACAATTAGCCCCAGCCACCCCTGATCAAATTATTATTATTATTATTTTTTTTTTAACGTGTAGTCGTACTGCTTCAAGGTAGTTGAAATAATGTTTTCTATTTTAAGATTCAATTTTATTTTTGGGAGGTAGTGTAATCCATTTATTATTTCTTTGTATGAGTACACCTCTGTAATTAAAGCCTCAGAGATGTTTACTGGTTGGCCAGCGATTAAGTTGAGCTTGAATGCTAGAACAATCTAGTGGAACAAATAAAGGGCTATTTATTGCCGTCTCTGTTTCTGCTTAACGGAGTGGAGGTAACAGCCTCACAGGTCTCTAGTATAGACCTCAGACCGCTTCTACGCGTCTACCTCGCCTTCTCCCTTTCCCTTTTACAGATATAAGATGAATTATTGAAAGCTTTAAGGTTTCGGAAATCCTCTGAATTTCAAGCACCTTTTCCATCTTTGTCAACTTCAGAGGCCCTTACTGGAGCAAGCTGGAATCTTTGTGTAACTTAACACTTTATTCTACTGATGTATGTGTGTGGATGTGCTAGTTGACCAGTGGAGCTGCTTGCTTGCTCCAAAGTCTGAGAATTTATTTATTTATTAAGATAGATAAATGATAGCATAAGTTTAGTTGAAAAACAGACATTTTTTGCTCTAAAACAGAAGTTTGTATAAAACCTGATGATCTTTTTTCCCAACATGAGTCTGGTGAATCAATTGAAGCAAAAACCATCAGACCTTCAGTGACCTCATGGTCAATGTCACAAAATGCTTACTTGATTAGTGACCTAGAAATTGTGCAGACTCTTAGTCATGTCTTTTCATTGTTGTCAAAACCCTAAAACTTTGCTTCCAGGTTTAAATTAGATTTTGAGTCCCAGATTTTCAATGCGGCCTCTGATTTTTGGACCCCACTGTACGTGCAGCTGCGGCGAAGAGGTCTGAAATATCGTTTTAGTTGTGATGTGAAATGACGAATGTTCTGTTGGGATTCGGCACATTGCGCCCAGCCAGAGAGTGAAGGTTTTAGAGGTGTGCTATGACGGCAGATTGGATGATACTACTTGGCACTGTAGAATATTTAAAGCAGAGAGCCTCAGCGTGTGTGATAATGCTTTACTCATCTGTAAGGCTCCATGCTCCCTGACTCTGCCCAGCACGTCTGCACGTGCTCAAATAATTGAAAAATCATGTATGGGGTGAGAGATATGTGCAGCACAGAGCTGAAGAAATATCATCAGTCTCTCAATCTCTCTCTTTTTTTTTTTTTTTTCTATGGCTTTCACCCCCCTTCCCCCCACCTTGCCGCAAAGTCCTTTGTCTGCTCCGGCCTCAAGTGCATGAGTCTGGATGGATGGTAATCAGAGACGGAGTGGGTTAAAGGTTGAGTTTAATATAGCAAAATTAATTTACTTGATTCCTGGAGTCAGATTATAAATCTTACTTATGGTGAACTCCGCCCTTCTTTATCAGAGCCCGAGCTCATTTATCTATCCAATAAAACTGGCCACATGTGTAATAGTTCCCCCTCCGAATTTAATTTTCCCTGCGTGTTAATTGCGAAGAATGGTCCGAGCAGGGTCACTCAAAAAACAAATCAATAGCTCCAAAAGATATATTCAAATGTGACCCAGAAAAGCATTTTCCCATTTTGCCTATTGATTTTTTATGTTGCTTTTTCTAGTGCGAGATTATTTTGTGTAAAAAGGGTAGACCGGAACATGTCCGCTTGCAGCTCACGCAACGCTATATAAGGATTAATGCAGAATACTCTTTGGAAAGCATTTGTGTGATTTCATTTTCTTTTCTGCAGTTCAGTGAGGGGTCACTGTTTGTCTTAATCTTAAGCTAAATTTGTTTTAATGCATTCTTATTGTGTGCGTGATCATGGGCGCCTGCCAGATAATCTCTTTTAGTGTCATGTGCAAATATCATCAGTAAAAATGCCATTCTCTGACAAGAAGAGAAACTCAGGGGAATATTTACAAAGAATGAATTGTGCCGCTTAGAGTGCTGCTTATTTCAATGCTCTGTGTTGTTTTAGCAACCCATTCGCTGAAAGAAGGGAGTGGTCTGTATATATATATTGGTGCAAGTTCTATTGAGAAGTTTGTATTTAGAAGTTGGGAAGTCAACATTTCGACATTAGGTGCGTTCAAATTGAGTTCAGAGTTCTATAAATAAATCTACTTCTGCAAAATTCTGAATGTAGACTGTGCAGGTGTGTTTTTGTTGTGATTTTATTCAATTTACGAAGGGCTTGAACGCATCATATGACCATTTACACATCTCTGTGGGATACTTGATTCTGATTGGTCAGCTGTTCACAACATTCTGTGGCATAATGGTTCTTTCCAGTTATGTTGGAAAGATCGTATTTTAAGAGGTGTTGAAATGAAAGATTTTTTGTTTCCGTTTTACAAAACTGAGTTGCATGTCCCATAAACTATAGTATTGTAAAATTATAATAGAATGCTTAATGACTCAATAGAATCTTTATAAACATAAAAAACAAAAACACACCTGATGCAGATTCTTTATTAAATCGTAAAAAAACTTACAGAATTTTTGTAGAAATGGTACATTGCCAACTTGCTCTGAACAAAGTGACGTGAACACATCTGACATTGTAGTTATGACTTTGCAATGTATAAATACGCAAAATATTCATCAAAAGCTCATCTTGTTGCTAGGCCGATTGTTTTGTGTATTGTAGTGAACTATTTTTTTTTTTGGCAGATATACAAATATACTGGATAGGTAAGATTATAAAACTAATTTAAAGTCTAATCGATATTATTCACTCAAATTATGTTTGCACTGAAAATAAATCGAATTTAAATATTTCGACACATTTAATGTCTGATAACTGAATATTATGCTGGTTTGCTGCTACTGTGCTCAAAAGTGGCACAACCATTTAGCGATACAAAATTCCTCTGATTTCAGAGATTTCTTGATTATAATCTCACCAACTAATATGTTTGATGGATTAAAGCAACAAGCAACAGTCAGCAGTTGCCTTTTTGTACATTTTGGTGTTAGTGGCTTTAGCGTAGCTAAAGAGCTGTGTCTAAGCCTGTATTGGCATTAAGGAGCGTGATTATCTATGTGGGGAATCCCAGCATGCACTGCAAGGTGACCCACCTGGGCGCACCGGGTTCGACCGCCTGGCTAAATTCTGCTGATGCATCCGCCGAGAAAAGCTCCTCTCGCGCAAAGCACATTTGGCCGTAGTGATAAGAGTGAAAGGGTTCACGTTGGATAGATGCCTTTCCAGAATCAGATTCCTCCGCTCTGCCCACATTGTCATTGCTAATGTTTGTCTTGAGGTAATAAAGCGTGTGTTTTGTTTGCTTACCTTACCGCTAATGACGTTAACCTCACACACATTCGGTCACCGCCGCTCAAACGCACAAAAGAGAGCGAGGAGGTTCTGAATACCTGAGCTACGGAGAGAATATGACTTCATGTTTCTCATAAAAAGGGAGGAGAAGAATCTTCCAGCCCAAAGCCTCTTGTGTATGTAGGATTACCATGATGGATAAGGTGATTACTGTATGGTTTGCCAATTTCTTCCAGGCAGAGCCTGTGCGTAGACTGAAATAGGATTTCCTCATTCAAATTGTTGTCAGAAGTTCTCGCCTCTAACCCTGAACTCTGTTGAAGTTTGGAACATCTATCAGATTCACCCTCCAAAATGAGATTTCTACCGACTCGTTAATTTCGCGTGCAAGCGTGGCCTTTCCTTCAGACCTGCGGGCCACTTAGGGAGGGCCCTGTTATTCATTCCTTTTGAGTTAATTCATCTCGCCCTCCCTTTATGTACTTTTGCTATCGATAATTTCCCTGTCTTATTAAAGCTGCAAACAGAAAGTCAGCCATCCATGTCCATGTTTAGCCTCCCCAGATAAAGGGGAGAGTCCATCTGGATGCTTGTGAATATACATGGAGCGTTTCCATCCGGGCTGGCCGAGGATGGCCGTGTATATTTGACTCCTTTCAATTGCAAATTGCGAGTGTATTCCTCTAGTGAGGTGCGTCACCTTGAAGAATGACTCCTGCCCCCCTGGGACGGTGCCAAACAAGTCCTTCATTCGGAATGATAATCAGCCATAGCTCAAGAAATATCTCGCACCTACCTTTAATGGTCTCTGCTGATTAGGTTTTAAAATGAAGGATCATTTCGTCCATTTAGATTGGGGGGAAAGAGGCAAGATTGAACGCTCTATTCAGTAGCCAAATGAGAGGTCAAATAAATGTGCATTCATGTTTTTCTTCTCTACCGAGAATGACTTTTGGAATTAGAAGATAAACTGTGATGTTGTTGAAAATTACCACAGCCGTCTGTTTTCAAGGTTAAGTAAGGGAAAGTTAAGAGAAAACATCTTTTCAGAGTACTTGTTGACCGTTAATATCGATTTACATTCATAGTAAATGCTGTGTTTTTGTGTAAATCTGTATTTGCTATTGGATTGCGTTTAGTGTGCGTGTGTGTGTTGCAGAGCATTTCTCTGGGTGACAGATTGAAGAAGAGCACTGTGGGTTGAATGATGGGGGGAACATGACGACGGGGAGCGTTTGCTGGATTCTCATTCGCGGACAGCCGCAACTGAGAAAATGAGGGCTGCAGCAGCAGCATTGCAGCAATATGAATGATACATTACATGATTGTCTTGGACTGAACCCCGAGAAGCATGCAGACTGCAGATGCTGACTTCCTCCCGTGGTGTCATTCTCCATTTTCAATCTCTGTGTCCGCCCTCCGACGTACTCTGGCACGGTTCGAGTCAAATATTATAGGATGGCAACAAAGAATATTTACTAATTCTAATGCCTAGAAGGGGCGGGTTCATATCTGTTGAGCTGAAAAATGATGACTGGAGAAATTAATGTTGTTTTTGGTCTTGCCAAACACAAAATACTTTTGTTGCATAAAATATGGAAAAAAAAATCACCAAATCAGATTAATTTATTCACAATGGAATCACACCAAATCAAAACCGTTTTCATAATTTCTAAACATAAATAAATGTTTGTTTCATAGATATATATAATGAAATGAACCTGTGCATATATATGAAATTATATGATTTATATAATATCATATACATGATTTTTTGAAGGATCATGTGACACTGAAAACTGAAGTCACGGCTGCTGAAAATTCAGGAATAAATTATGTTTTGAACTGTATTTACAAAAGAGACAGGTATTTCAAATTATAGTAATATTTCACAATATTACTGGTTTTACTCTATATTTTAACACTTAAATGCACCCTCTGTGAGCATAAGAGACAAAAAATCTTCAAACAATAAGTCTGATTTCATTTGCTCATGTTGTCAGATAAAATAGTGAGGGTTAACAGTTGAAACTGTGCATTATGTTGCAGTTCTTAATAAAGTTACCAACCAGTAACTGTTCTTTTAAAATTTTTTGNGTTGTCAGATAAAATAGTGAGGGTTAACAGTTGAAACTGTGAATTATGTTGCAGTTCTTAATAAAGTCACCAACCAGTAACTGTTTGTTTATTTATTTATTTATTTGTCAATTCCAAATATTACTTGCATTTTGCGTCTTACAAGTGTTTATTTCCACACATTCACTCTTGGCTGGAACAGGTATGAACACATAAGTGCAGAAAAATAAAATGATATTGTCAGAAATGGAAGCAAGCCAATGTTTGATATGCATTTCAAAGGTCTAAAAAGGCCAAAAGTAAAGACCCTTCCCCCCTGCACCCTTCACCCTTCACCCCCTCGGTTAATTATTGAGGAGATGTCGAAAGGATACATGAGTGAGGAGTATTCAAGCTTTCATCACTGTAACCTTTCATTGTCTTCTTCTTCTCTCGCCTTGCCTCGTCACTGCAGCTAATAAAAAGCCTGGCCGGTGTCTCTGAAAGCCAGAGCAGTAATGAATAGGCCTGATTAGAGAGACTAACCGCCCTGAACTTTACATACATTTTCAGACAGTGTCAAACAGTGGTGTTGATTAGAAAAAAATCAGCAAATATTCCTCGCCTTAATTTTTTTTATAGCCACACCATAAATGTGCAGCTTTTTGCTTGTGTGTGAATAAAGGGCCTTTTATCTCAGACGTGGCCTTTTGATATTTTATCTGGGATTTCTTTTAGGGCGGCAAATATACACAATTAAACGTAATTGTAAGGGATGTGCATTAGCGAAGAATGGACCTGAACGCCCTGTCGCTCTCTGAGTGACTGTAATGGTGAATGTATGTTTGAAAATGTGAACACTGGTCTTGCTTTAGCTTATTAATTGATGCAGCATGCAAACTCTGGAAGCCTGGAAATGGCAAAAAAATGTCACTTCCTTTGGGAATTCTTGCTGATATGGAAGCTTATTTCCTCCACGGAATAAAAATATAAAAAGCTTTTTTATCACTTTAAATCTCAGCATTGTTTTTTTTTTGTTTTTTTTTGCAGAGTTGTCAGTTTACATTTGGCAATTCTGACTTTTTTCTTAGAATTGCGAGTTTATATCTCACATTTTATAACAACTTAAGAATAGAAAACTCTCTTACAATTCTGAGAAAAAAGTTTGAATTGTGCGAATTGAGTTTATATCATAATACTGAGAAAATAAACTGTGAGATACTGAATTGCTGAGATATAAATTTGCAGTTCTGAGAACGAAAGTCTGAATTGCGAGATGCAAACTCAGAATCCTGAGTAAAAAAGTCAGAATTGTGAAATATAAACTCACAATTGAAAAAAGGAAAGTCAGAATTATGAGATAAAAGTCTTAGTTACCATTTTTATATATTTTTATTCCGTGACAGAAATAATCTTCCATCTGCTGAATATAAATTTCCCCAAAACATTAAAGCGTTTTTTCAGTATCTTTTTATTATGTAGAAACATTGACAAATATCATGCTAGCACACTAGAAGGATTTTGTTGTTGTTGTAACCCGCATCCCCCCACTTTTATTTTTTTTTTTTTTTTTTGCGTATGATTGAAACCAATCCCCCCCTCCCTCCGCAGCCCCCAAGCCCACCGCATCATGCTAAAAAGAATGACTGCCACAGACTGATGACTTTCAATATGCCTGCGTCTCCCGCACTAGTGAGTGGGGGCAGGGAGGGTCAGCGGTAATTCATAACTGCTTTAAAATTGTGTGGAGCACTGGCAGCAGCTGTCAGGGTGGCTGTGCAGAAGCTCTGAGTATGTAAATGTGGAGATAGGGAGTTCTCCTCCACAGGCCTCCTTCATCCCGCATCAATCAGGGCTCCTGAATACATCAGGGGTATTTTCATTATACCCTGTTATTTACTACATCAGGACAAATTACCCTGGCAGACCGGTCTGCTTTTTCTGGGCAGCCCGATGCGGCCAACTGGGCCTCGGCGCTGGAATCTTATTGTAAACATTACGGGATAAATCTCGCGATTGAGCACATCAATCTCACTGTGGAGTGGACGCCGGCCGCCAGCACCGCTGAGATTGTTGTCCACGACTTTTTCGGGCTTTTTAAATATCGGATCCCTCTCTTTTGGCCTCTTGTGCTTTTCCTCATCTTCCATTTCTCACCCTTTTCTTTTCCAGAGGACATTTGCCATCCCGGTCCTGCAGTCTAATTGGGATAGAAAATAGATCTCAACCCTATTGGAGCGATAAGGGCTTTTACAAGTGGGGAGTTATGAGACTCAATCCAGACCTCCGTCCTGCCTTAACCAGCGCTAGTTTCTATGCTAATGTTCCTTCCATCAGGATAGATTAAGCAAACACAAACATGAAATGAGGCTGGATTTGAAAGTGGACGGCTTTCTCCTTCATTTGTAAGGTGTATATGTGAGATCTAGTGCACCTGCTCTTTTTTTCAGTATGGGCTCATTCGTTCATCTTTCTTAAACCCCTTCTCCTTTAATAAGAAGCTCAGTCACTGACCTGTCATACTCTCAAAGATAACTGCCTATCTCCATCTTCATCTGAGTCTAATCCAGCCCCCAGTCTGGTGCAGATAATACAATATTTGTAATTAAATGTGACTGCGTCTGCTATCGTGTCACTTATTTTTAATGGACAGTTTTCATGGTTACTGGTACATAGGGATGCTCAATTTCTGTGGTTGTTTCAGAAGATTAGGTTGTTTAGGATCTCTTAATAAGCCTTTGGGATCTGAAATCTCTAAAATAATAATAATAAAAAACATAATTTATGTTTAAGTATGTTTTATATTGCCTTTTCTAATCTTATTAACACATTTTTACTTCTTCAAGGAAAAATTTAGCATTGCTACGGCTTGTGGTCTAGGAGATTTGCATTTAGTATATTTATTTTACAGATATTACTTAGATTTATTTTACTGTATTTTTCTAAACTGCATTTTTGATGGGTAACTATACCTATTTTGGATAACAGTCATATTTCTGAAAAGTCTACAGAAGGTTAAGGCTTCAACAACATTCAGATGTTTTTGAAAAAAGTCTATTTTGCTTACCAAAGCTGCATTTGGTAAGAAAACATTAATATTGTAAAATATTATTACAATTAAAATAATTGTTTCCTATTTTAGTATATTTTAAAATGTAATTTATTCCTGTTAGGTAAAGCTGAATTTTCTGCAGCAATTACTCCAGTCTTCAATGTCACATGATCCTTTAGGAATCATTCTATAAACTCAGTGAATAAACAGAAGCTATATGAAATATATACTACAGTGGATTGTCTGAGATGTGTTCTGATGAGTTTGATAATGAGACACCTAGCTTGTGACAAACCAAGTATGGGTTTGTATGAGTTTACTTGGCTATAGTTTGGGGACAAAATCCTTAGAATATAAGATTTGACCAAACGTCCCCTTGGGCGAAAGGGAATCTGGGAATGTTATCAACTGAAATAAGATCAAATTTATTTTGGGAAAACACAAAAGGTATTTACATTTAGTCATTTAGCAGATGCTTTTATTTAAAGCGACTTACAAATGAGGACAATAGAAGCAATCAAAACCAACAAAAGAGCATACATTTTGAAGATATTTCTGTATTTTGTCAGTGGAGTCCAAAACAACACTGGCATTAATTTTCCATCATATCATTGTTTGTGTTTCCATGGAAGAAAGAAAGTTACACAAGTTGGGTGAGGGTAAGAAAAAGAGATTTTTAGATGAATTGTCCCTTTAAAACAAGTGAAAAAGATATAACAGTGCAGCCAATAAGACAAAATACACTCAAAACAATATTCAAGATTGTTGTATTTTTAGCTTTTTATATAAACAGTGTAAGCCTATGTCCTTATTTAGACATGTAAACGTATGTGCTCACACACCACCTGACTCATAGCGTGCTTGAGTCTGTATTATGAGATATAAAATATACTTTTTTCCCCCTGCTACGATTAGTGTCCAAACATCTGGCACTAATTGGCACTAAATTATATCCCCAGTATGAAATGAAGGGCAGAGATCACACAGTCCACGAGGCAGGTGTCTGAGCGATCAGCAGATATCACCGTCTCCAACAGCCAAGAGAGGAGAGGGGGGAGAACTCGCTAAGACCCTCTCGGGGAAGGGGAAGGAGGGGGGGGTAATGTCTAACGTGACATAATGAACACTGAAGATATGAGGAATACAGATGGTAGGAAAAATCAATACCAAATGCATTGGATTTACCACGGCACAGCGCTCTGTCATTAAACGTAAAGATTTGCTTTGCTTTGCTGTATGAACAGTATTATTGTGTCCAGAATATTTCACAATGTCCATGCCATCGCTAGTGCGAATTTGTGTTTTTCTCCAGAATTATACGTCATAATTACTTTCATTTGAATCCATGCACGATAACGATAATTTCTGCTTTACTTGCGTTTGTCAGTATTTGGCAGGCCCAATGGGAAACCAATGACATTTGGAGAAAATAAGTGAAATAAATGTACTTTAACAATGTAGCTTTAATTCTCATTCGCAGCAAGAATGACAACTATTACGCTAAAGTTTTAAAAATTGTTTTATGTTTAAAGGAGTCCGCACCACACAAAATCATTGGAATCATTTTCAGAATGATAACAATATTGAAAGCCCATTCGCACCAAGAATAATAACTATAGCGATAACTATATTAGCGCCCATGCTAACGGATGAGAACTGTAATTGTCTGTGAGTTATGTTGTCTGCTGCTTCAAATGCTCTAGCTTTTACAGGTTACATGGATCCTGATTGGCTCTTAAGGCCTCACTTTAAGAAAGATTTATTTAAGCTAATGAACAATAAGTCAGACAGAGGTATCGTTCTTGATGTAAACAGGCCTACATCAGATATTGTTCCTCTTTGCTCATCCACAGTTTGAACAGGTCTTCATTGTTAAATTACATTTATTTATTTTCTTCAAGTGTGTCATTGGTTTCCTGTTAAGTCTGCCAAATACTGCCGAACGCAGTGTGTGTGAAATAACGCAAGAGTCTTCATCCCTCATGTCGGTTTGATTAAATCTGCCCGGTTTTGATGAATTGGGCCAAATTCATTAGCGCCGGGTGTCTGTACGGCCCTGGGTCAGGGCCAGCCCTCGCAACCAGACGGGTGGAAGGGCCTCAGAAAAAGAGTTCAGAGGTCGTCAGGAGAAACTTTGCTACTTCTTAACTTAATAAATCCTGACAACCTAATCATGGGCCCGCCTTTGTGGGGTTAGCCTCCACAGATGGTGGAGCGCGGGGCGTTTAAAGAGATCTGGAGGGCCGGAGGATGAGAGGGAAGGTGCGATTGGAGCGTCTGGAGAGATCTCCAGGAAGAGAGAGGCCAGCGGGGAGCGTCTTAGCAGGGGGGAGAGAAGGGTGACACGGGCGGGGACCACGGGGGAGTCTAAAGCACTTCCATCTCCTGCCATCTCCTGCAGCTTCTGATGGGAGAATATGATAAGGCCCCCGCCAGGATAATAGGCCCCGGCAAATGTCGAGGCCTGTGAAGAACACGAGGCTGGATCAAGTAGCTGAAGCTAACTTCAGGGAGAGAGCTGAAAGCTGGGAGCCGGGGCTCGCGGCTCGGCCGTGTAGGGGGCTCAGCGAAAGGGCGGGTGTGTGTATGTGACAAAGGCCATGGATGAAGGCGAGAGCCACCTACAAAGCCCTGGCTGTCTGGCAGGATTTGGGTGCCGTGTTGCTGGTAGAGATGATGCTCCCCTCTGATATCCTGGGGGAGATTATAGCAGAAGAGAGAAGATAAAAGAAATCTATAAACATGCAACTCCTCGTCTCTGCACCCGCGTGAGCTTCTGCGTCTTGGAAGTATCTTTGGTATGACAGCTCGTGTCTCTTTTTTGTTCCACCTTTCCGTCTTTCCGCTGGTGGATCTTAATAATGGCCGCTCCGTGACACGGGTCCGTGGCCTCTTCTGTTAGTGGCTCATTTGTTTCCCTCCTCCTTTGATGGCTCCGTTAAAATATCTTGTGGGAGTCTCGTTCCGTTTATAAGGTCTATTGATTCAACTCTTGCCACGATCTATTATGCTATTGTCTTGCCTTAAGTGTCTCATCTGTACTATTCATGAACGGTCCACTATATATCAAACCCATGTTTGCTTTAGGACATAATAGATATGCTTCCATGTTTTTATTTATTTTCAGTCTGTAATTTATGTTCTCTGAATTCGGATCTAAATAGATTAGAAAGTGCAGGCGTGTAGGACCGCACGAAGCAGCGCGTGGACTGACCAGACGATTGAAGTTTTCCAGGGTCACGAGCAAAAGAAAAGATTTATGAGTGGTTTCTAAACACGTATTGAATCTTAAGTTTTACTGAAGGCAGACACGTCACGTAACCCTTAATGATCGGGCCTCCTAATGTACTGAAGGAAAATTCCATGTTTTCACTGACAGACTTCTCCAACACACAGCCATGTATCATGCTATTGTACATGCTAAATGTAGATTTTTGAAAGTTATGGTGCAGATTGGGATTTCTTTATTTCATTTACATTCACGTGGACTTGTAACCACCACTGTGGTTAAATAAACTGCAGTTTATTTGGAATTTTAGTTGGGGTCAATCCAATGGAAAACAGCTTAAAGGGATAGTTCACCCAAAAATGAAAATTCTGTTA
>SCHK01408220.1:0-20602 GCA_004124795.1 Poropuntius huangchuchieni | reverse complement strand
ATATGTTTTTGTTTCCATCCAAATCACCTACATTCCTCATTTTGCTACACAGTTCGTCAAGGTAAACTTAGACGTGCTATTTTTTTTTTTTTTCTGTGATATGTATAAAAAATATATCTAAAATATATTAACACATGCAGACAGACAACTGTTTTGGCTGTTTTGTCATATCACGCTGTTTTTTTCAGCATCTTGCGCCACAAGTGCCATGTTTTAAGACACTGTGTCAAGTTAAAAATATTGCAACTTTGAAAAACGCATGTGTTCTGTTCTGCTCCGTCCAGCTGTAACGTAAGAACCCAATCTGTGTGACTGTGAGCTACTCCATCTGCTCTCCGTAGGTGCGGGTTAATGGAATGGTAATTTCATATCAATTTCATATCATAGCAAAAGCTTCCAATTTAGCCACTGTTACATCCAAACTTCTTCCCGACTACAGCAAATCACGAATTTGCACTGACATAGACCAAATTAGGACTGTTTAGTTTGCATAATGATAATGAGAGTCAGAATTCGTGACATTATCTTATATAGTAATAAAATCATCCAGCTTCAGCAGAACAGTGTCCTTGAGTTATTTCATTTTTAGAGATCATAGCCATGCTAAAATGTTATTACATAAACTTTTTGTTTGGCATGTAATAAATCTCAGAAGTTGCACAGGCATAAATCTTTTTATCAGCAAGTGAGCTGCTTGTGCCTAATGGTGTTTTAAAATGATTTACCTCAGCTCACCGTCAGACTATGACTAATGTGATTTTTATTTGACTGACATTATATGACCTGTAGAACTTGTTCATGCATCGTCTTCCACCTTCCTGCTAGTTATAATGACAAATGAGGGATGTTGTTTGTCACAGCGGCATTTGTCTTACATATCATCCTTCCTTTGCTTATAGGTTTCTCTTTTTCAAGAGAAAAGAGTTTTCGTTTGTTGCGAAGTAATGTAATTTTTATTCAGGTTCTGCAGTAGATGTGCAAGTAGTGAAACTTTCTATTTTTTGTCTTTAAAACTCTGTTGATTGTGACATATCCTGACCAGAGCTGACAAGAATCTGTCCATCCGGTGAAATAAAGCTCCTTCCAGCTCTTTATTGGTAAAGATCCTCACTTGCCACATTTAAGTGACCATTGTGTCAACCTTAAGCAGTTCCGTTTGTTATTCTGTGATGGATTGCCTTTTCTGCATTCACGACAAAAAATTTAGAAATGGCTGTGTCAGTTAATCTTTCAAAGAACTGAGAAGCAAAAACATGTTTACAGCTGTGTTTACTTAGATGTGGCAACATTCTGACGACTATAAGAAAACTAATTGTAGATTTCCCCCAAAAGTGTACATTTTGGCTCTGTGACGCTATTAAAACATTGTTCTTTGTTTTTTAACACCCTGACACAGCAACTTTGGCTTGACCATTGACTCGAGTTTGTTTAATTCTTAAATGAGAGTCATGACATGAACAATAAATGCAGAAAAAAGAAAAATGCTGAAAGTTTTTTAAACAAACATCCACTGAAACTCTCATAGACCTGTTTTGTTTTCCATTAGACTGTTGTTAGTGTTGAGTTTGAAGGCCCAGCTCCAGACGAGGGCTGCTCCATGGGTAGGCCAATGTTGCATTGTTGGCAGTGGCTCATTTGAATAGCCCTTTAGTATTTTGTGTGAGCAAGTCAGCGCCATTTGCATTTGTTCCAGTCACAAAGGTTTACAGGTCAATAGAGACCAAGCTAACATGCCGAGGAACCCTCTCTCCTCTTATTCTCCTTTCTCTCCTGTCTCTCAACCTTCTTTTGCCCTTCCTTGGTTGTCATGATAAACTCTGCCCGTCTCCCTGGGAATGTGTTTGTGCATGCGTATGTGTGTGCGTAGCAACACCTCATATGTCTGGTGAGTGATTAATTCTAAGCTGGGAATAAGATTGAAGAGAGGCCCCTGGTAACCCTCAAGCAAACACCAACAATAATTTGATTATCACACTTGAACATGCTTATTTAGCCCGTGCATGCGTGTGACTGTAGATCTGCACACTGAGGCAGAAGAACACAGAGCATACCTGATTAAATGGAGCCCATTCAGGACTGTTGTTTGTAAGCAGTTTGAATGGCTGCAGTGCTGACACATAGCGTCTTAGACGCGCACACATAGACAGAACCAGAAGTCCCAGGTCTTCATAATTAATCCTAGAGTGAGCTCACGGCCCAATCCTCAGAGCTTTAACTCTGTACTTTCCATATGTCACACTCGTGCATACATGCGCACATACAGAGAAAGACACAAGTTTCTCACGTGTCACGAGCTCCTTGATTATTTTAGGGGAGGGGGCATTTTTTAGAATTACGGTTTTTGTGTAAACGCATTTGTGTTTGTTTATAACAAGTACCAGTTTAGTTGCATTCCTTTAGTTGAATTAAAGAAATAGTTCACCTCAAATGTACAATTCTGTCATTATTTGCTCATCTGAGTTTTTTTTCTAGGTAATTTAAATCGAGTTATTTACAGCAGAATAGCCAAGCTGCTTTTTTCCATAATGTGAAACTAAATTATAACTACAGCTGTGAGGCAGGTTTTAATACATATTTCAGTGAATAATGACTTTAATTTCAGTCAGTTCCTCTCATAAAGTCATTCCAAGAAGATTTGGTGGTGCATTTTGACTATTTCGGAGCTTGACAGTTCCTGGTCTCCATCTATTTTCATAAAACGGATGAGAGAAGCATCAATATTCTTCAAAAGTTCCCTTTTTGTGTTCTACAGTGTACAAAAAGTCATATTTATGACAGCGATTAAATTATGACATTTTTGGGTGAACTATTTCTTTATAGTAACTTAAAAATGTTAATAATATTACAGTTTGAACCTAGTTTATGACATATTGCGTTGGAAAGAATTTTATATGTTCATGTTGGTCTATATTTTAATTTTTTTAGATACATATGTCTTGCATAGTAAAAATTGCACTAATGCTGTGTCATCGTGAGCATGTGTAGCTCAAATGTGCTTTAAATATGAAGTCCTCTGGTAGCGCAACAGTGCCATAGCCTACTTTTTTATCTTTATCAAAGACATGACGCTGCAATTTTTCAAATACTTTTTATTTATTGACTTAATTTTAGTCAGAAGCTAATGTTTTAACAAAATGTCTCCATTTCAGTCTTGTATATCACTCATGACCATCTGATATATCATGCACTGTAAAACGCGAAAATAAGCAGTTGTTCCCTGATTGATATGTGATTTGATCTGACCCTTAAAATTATTTTATTAGTTTTGTCAAATATAATCAGTCATATTAATAATTATTTATTTAGATTAACCACATAAGAGAATCTCTATTAGCACTCTTAGCTTTTCTGACATTTTTACAGTGCGTGCGTTTGCGCTTTTGACAATGTTTTTAGTGTGGCCGCAGGAAGGCAGTAGTCAATCTCTGGATCTCTCTTGTGGCCCATTATTGTCCCCTCTGAGCTGGACGTGTGAATTGCAGCACAAAATGTGGGCTGCTGGATCAGCATGCATGCTACATAAAGACTGCTTTTGTTATAGCCTGCACGCTCATGACCGCTGGCATCTATAGCCCCTCACCCCCAACCACACCAAACTCTACCGCGCTAAATGGAGAAACCCCCATGGAGGGAATGGACAGTGACTTTTTTCAGTCTTAGAAGCTCACACCCATAAAACTTTATAGCAAAATGAATAAATAAACTTTAAAAGACGTGTATTTTCCTCCTGGGGACAATAAAATCTTATCTTAGTCCATTCCAGATCAAATGTAAGTGAATTTGTCTCATTAGAGATTCATTATATAAGGATAACACAATTCTTAGCTATAGATCAGATAATGTTCCAGTGCAGCGTAACTCACTCTGGTTGCCATTTGCGATGTAATTATGATTTGAAAATTCCACACAGCCCTTTAATGTGTTGGTAGATGACGAGCAGAGAGCGTGGCACTTGAGCGTGCGTGTCTGTCGGGCCTCAGTCGACACGGGCCTTGGAACTAGAGCGATGACGGCAGACGTTGCCTTGCAGCCACCGGGCCGATATTGCACCATGTTCACCTCAGCCTATTAAAGGTTGGGATTCCCATCGGGAGAACACTCACGCGCAGACAATTAATGGAACAAAAAATAAGAAGAAAAACCATGACAAGATAATACGTTTGCGATAATGAGCCTCCACTGACCTATAATCATCCTTTTAAAATGAATTTTAACCAGGATAACGTCCTTGAACACCAGCAATGACAAGTGCCACATTCCGTGTGGTTCTTCTAAAAATTGAATGTTATTATAGACTTGAGATGATGACCTAGGCAGAGATTGTCATTCCCAAGAGAGCAAGCTGACCTCTAGGCCATCGTTTCATGCTCCTTCAGGAATGATTGAGAAATTATAGAGGGATTTTTTTTAATGCTGTATTAATTAAAACTAAAATGTATGTAACTAAGTCCATCTACGAATGCTGGTCTGGCTCAGATGATGTGTTTATGCTCTAAAATTTAACAGCCGCATAGTGACTAAATTTAGTCTGAAGCTGAGCTCAATTAAAAAAGGAAATTACGCTGGAAAGTTTATTTCGTGGTCTTGCCATTATTAAAACCACGCTTCACTTATCTCTTTATCTAACATAGAGAGTAAAAAACATTTACGTAAACAATTTTGTCATCCAGAGGGTGTGATGATATCAGAGCGTCATCCGGCACATCCCTTGCTCCGGTCGTTGACGGTTGCGGGGTAAAAGGGTTGACTGGGTGTAGAAGGCTCAGCTGGGGCAAATCCTGGAGGTCTCGTCCACTCGGAGGCAAAGTGACGTGGCACATGCAAAAGCAGTCTGTGCTGGCTTTTAAGAGCCAGAACTTTTTAAGTGCCAGAACTGTCCCCATTCCCCTCATACACACACACACACAGCTCTCCAGCACTCAGGAAAATAAAGAAGGACTGGTGTGTTAAAATGTATTATTAGAAGCAAACCAGAATGGACAGGCCGTTTGGAGTGGAGATGAGAGTTAACATGCATCAGAGGTTATTTAGGGGGGAGTAAACGGCACTGAATGATGCCTGCGCTGCGTGTTGGGGAAATATTTGGATACGGATGTAGCAATTAATTTGAGCATGCAGTTTAAAGATTGAAGGTTTGTTGTATGTAGCTTCAAACAGCTTTCCCTCTCTTAAAATGTTTGAATGCATCAGAAGTCATTTATAATTTAACACTGTTTAAAACTTATTTAGAATCTCACAGTTCGGTATACCCGTGGGCTGAAGTTCATTTGTGGTTAAATATTTGCTAGTCATTTGTTAGAATAATGACTTTTTTGGTTTATGCCCTCTCCCCTACAGCTTGAAGTGATATATTTGGTTCTGTGAGCTGCGTATGTCTTCTCAAACATAGTGCACCTGTTAATTTTCAATTGTGCTTTTTAACTTGTGTTTTTATTTTGAAATGGTCTGGTAGTTTTTGGTAGTTTCAGAGTTAATCAAAGTGCCACCGAATCCTGCTCCTCTCTCCAAACACAAAGTGCTCAGCAGAAAGTTCTGGAGACTGGAGCATGCGGCAGTTAGCGGCCATGCGAGTGAGCTCTTGTGAAGTGGACACGGAGAAAGTCTGTCCTCTCGATCCTTTTTTTTTTTTCTTTCCTTTTTGTCCCTTTTTCCCCTATACGACTGATTTTTTTAAGGTGAGTTACTTTTAGAGTAAAGCAGCTTTTAAAATGTTTCATTGCATTTCCAGCTGTCAGATAAATTCACAAGTGAAGTCAAAAAACTCTTGTTAAATTCATTTCTTTTTAACTGTTAAATTTAGACCTCGATGATCAACTTGTTTCTAATTCAATTTACTGTAATGCTGCTTAAATTTGTTGCAGAATAGTACAAAAGTAACACATAACAGCACTTAAGTGTGATGATCTATAAATTCCTTATTTCTTAAAAACTGTCAAGTTCAGTAGTTTGTAATTATGTAAGTGTAAATCTCAAAAATCCCAACAGATGTTAATGCGCTGATTTAAAAAGAAAATAAAGAATAAAAAGACGAAAAAATGAAAGTATTTAATGTGCCTTTCAGATATGTAACAGATTTTATAACCATACTTTTATATTCATTTCTGTTCATTAGAATAAAGTTTATTTTTAATATTGCAGTGCCATTTAATAAAGAAATCATCACCTAATAAAATTAATATATACAAATAGCAGTTTAAGAAAAAAAGAGCATTTAAATAGCATTATTGTTGTATTATTCCTATTTAAACTTGAATTCCACAACCCGATTACACGGTATTTTAAAATAAAATATGCATTGTTTTTAGCAAATAAGAGACAGAAGAGCCATTCAGTCTTATTTTTCACTGTATTAAACCCATTTTTCATTCAGAGTATCCATTGTTCTAATTCAGAAGTGTGTTAGGAATATTTTAATTTTAAAGTCTTAGTGCTTGTGCCTTTTTTTTTTTTTTAAATAGTGAATTAATATAATTGCTAATAGGAACAAACTTCTGGCTTTGTTGAATCTCCATTGCCGGTAAAAGGAAAAAGGAGGACAAATCAAGTTCAGGTGGTTTGTTAAACTTTTTAAATGAGAACATAAATTGTACAATCTTTATATCATTCTGTCTGAAGGTGAAAAGTTGAAGAAGTGGGTGAAATTTATATTGTCATTCCTTTTTTCTTTGGACAGAAAGTTAAAATACATTGCATCAGACACTTTTTGGTTTCAATAGATTTCTGTCGTCCTGTTTCTTTATTTGAGATCTGAAGATGTTTTCTCTTTTTATGTTAATAATAATAAATATAAAATAAACTTACGCTATTTTTTAACATATGTTACAAAAAATGAAAATAGTGACATTTCCACTTTCATTATGCATGCTGAAATGTCATTCAGCCCTTATCATATCGTGGTCGTTTTGCATCTCTGTTTGCAATGCCTAATGTGCCTTTTACTTATTTTATTCATTTGTATTGTCTTATAAATAACAGTGTTTACACTACTAAATTACAGTAAATGTGTTTGCAATATATAACCAGAAATAAATAAATCCCATAAATTACAATGATGGGAAACAACCATTTTATTTTGTTGCTACTACAAAGCAATTGTTCGCAAAATTCAGTATCATAAAATAATTTTCACATCATAGCACTTTTAAAATAATGTATTTCTAGAAATTCATTCTTTAAAAAAAGCTTTTTTCTCAAATTTGTCTGAAGTCTCACAAAACATCTAATATTAATGTCTCTCATTCTTTTTTAACATCTCTCAAAATAAATATATCGATCTTACCTTTTTTCCCCACAATCGTGATCTTTTAAGGATTTGTGATTGTCATCTTAATAGTGGTCAGATAGAAGATCACACCGAGTAGAAAATAACTTGCATGCAAACCCAGATCAGACCAATACTTTTTTCTCTTCTGACTTTTTTTCCCGACTTTTACTTGGATTTTTTAGTTTTTACTATATATTTATTTATTTGTTTTAAAAATATTCTTCCTTGCTGCCTTTTTTTGTTTTTTTTGTTTTTTTTTAAGCAATGCTGACCGTCGATGTAATGGCTTGGCACTCTGAACACACACATTCAAGGTTATGCACTGTTTTGCAGAGCCGTAACAATCACACTGCGCAGTTTCTTTCGTTACAAAATATCAAGACTTGTTACACCAAAATACGATTGTTTTATTTACAATACAGATATCTGCATAATTACACGCAGAGAGTCTCATCCTGCCTGCGTGGACATAGGCGCATGCTCTTATCAGAGGTGACCGCCATGTTGTCTAACTGTCCTCCATTTTGTGATTTCAGACCTTTACTGTACTGTAGCACAGCTGCCCCACCCTTGCGAAATTATGCAGTCGTATCCCGATGGATCCGAAACGTTGACGCTAATCCTTACTGATTTCATCTGGAATTATTGAGCTCTTGAACTTTTTTTTCCTCATGGACACAAAATCATTTTTACCTTGTGTGATATTGTTGCTTCAGTGTTGCTTCAAATGATGGTGCTATTACTGCTCTATAAAAAGCTGTTTTAAAACATTTTCTTTTTTTTCTGTAGAATTGCAGATTCTTTAAAATGCTTTAGTTTGCAGTGGTAGGGCAAAGATGGGAAATTTTTAAACAATACCGTACAAGTAGCTTGGGCTTATGATTAATAAATGTCAACTACTCTTTTACTACTAAGAGAAAAACAGTTGTCCTCATATTAACCGACAGAACAAGGACAACAGGAAACATAAATGGAGTTCACATGGCAAATTTTCTCAAAGCAAGAACTAGGTGTGTGTGTGTGTATGTGTGTAATTATGGCGTCTTCCAAGTTTGTGGCAAAATTGAATCACACCCACGGAATCAGTTAAAACATGTTGTAATAAATTTTATGTTTTTATTTCTTTAATGTAATCCATCATAACTTTTATTATTATTATTATTATTAGTGTGTAATAGTTTGAAAGACACTTTCATTTGAGACAGTAACAGTAAAGAGTCAAGGTAGTCATCTTTTTTTTAATTGTTTTTGTTAAAAAATATTTAAATATTAAATAGTTTAATATATAATAATTTTTAAGTGGTTTATTTACTGCTTTTAATGCTTTTATTTAAAAAAATAAACGACTAGTACAATTCTTTGTAGACTATTTTAATTTTGTCTTTAAATGAATAAATCTTTTAAATGTTTACATTTATTATTATTATTATTATTATTATTATTGTCAGTTGGTGCCAATCAGTTACCGAAGCCCCGCTCATGTTTCTGTCAGTGGCGCGGCGAGCCGTAAGGGTCATTAAGCGTCCTCTGACGGCAGGCAGAGGTCAAGGGAGTTAATCGGAGTTGATGGAGGGGCCCTCTGAGTGACAGTCCTAAGGGGCTCACCTCTTAATCTCTGTTTGTCTGTGTTTTAGTACTCTTTACCTACACAAAGCAAACAGCACCCTCCCTCTCAATGGGGACCAGCCTGCTCCCAGTCTAGCACTTCTGACCTGTGGGTCGTGCCCTTTGTTCCTCTCTCTACAGAGGCTGACCTCAGATTTCACCTCTGTAATTGAGGAGTCCTGTAGACACGTGCTCACGGGGGCCCAGGAGAGACCACCACCGCTGCAAGCTCACTGCTACCTCTGCGCCGGAGGAAAAGGGTGTCTGAAAATATGACGTTTCCTATGAGTCCCAAGAAAAAAAAAATCTTGCTATGGTTTTCTGATCATTTCCCAGCTGTTTTGTTTTCTGTCATGCTGTGTAAAATACTGCTTCATTGGCTTAAATATCATCTGCACGTACACTGTGCCTTCACAAATCCATTTGATCATGTGTATGTGGGCATGTTTTTATTGAATATAATTTGTTCTGTCTATATATGTAAACTTTAGATCTTTTGAGGCTGATGGACATTTCAGATCTCAAACATGTTGCTTTTTCTGTGGAACTCCAACTCTCGTTTGATGAACTAGGCCACCGACTAGAATTGAAATGCGTCTCGCTTCTTTAATCTGTGCCAGGCTTGTCTTGTTGTGTTTTAATTAATTTTTTGCTTCATGGGAGTGTTATGTTGTCTATACTGAGACTCTGTTGTTTTTGTCTGTCTGTTTGTTTGTTTGTTTGTTTTCTCTTCACTGATGAAAAATTGCAGGTTAAAGAAGCTCATGTTATTAGTTTTTACTCATTGCCCTCTCCACAAAAGCATAATTATGGGTGGAAAATTGCAGCTCAGTGATGTGCATGTGCAACACATGGCTGCAAATTCCTTAGGATGCTTTTTTAAGTTGTTCTAGTTGATTGTGCTGGAAACCCTGATGTTAATTTGGGAGGAAAAGAAAATATACTCTAAAGGTCCTACAGACAGTTACTAGGATCTGAGATCTCACGAATGGCTTGTTAATGTTCCTTAAATTCATTATTTCAGTTTGTGCTTTTGACATCCTCTTCAATCGTACGTTTAAATCTGATGGGGTTAATGTGCATTTTAGTATTTAGTAAGGTATTTTTTGACACATGAAGTAATTTTTGAAAACAATTTTGTTCTCTTCGCTTCAGTTTTGATATTCGATCGATGTAATGTCAACGTAAGATAGGCTAACGTTTTTTGTTATACATGTAAAAAAAATCGCATTGGATGCACTTATTAAATGTGGAAAAAGTGACCAGCCCGCTGTGCTTTTTAACCTTGCGGAGACTCACTATAGCCGTTATCGCTCTTTGGTAACTTTAACCCAAGAACACATACACGCATTTCAAATCACACGAGAGTCTTTTTAAAATGATCTCAGCGATGGTGCATTAAAGTGCTCTGAGGTTGAGCCCTGAAAAGTACCATAAAGAGTTTGTTTTGATTGGCGTTTGATCATAGTCTCTGAGCCTTGTGAAGGATGGGGCCTTACAGAACAGCTCACTGTTTGGGAGTTGGCAGCCGACCCAAAACCAAAATTGTATCCTCAAATGAACTTTAATGCAATGTACAACACAACACATGCGCCAAGTCCCGACTCCCTGCTCGCGGGTCCTATAGTAAACAAGCAAGAAAATCAACGCCTGAGAAACAGCAACAGAGAATGGGAAATAAAACAGATAATGTGTTATAAGAAAATGAGAAGCGCAATTTTTCTCGTGTGAGGTGCGCCGCCTTCGTGATTGGCCGACAGACGTGGCGCAATGTGACGTGGGCGCGTCGTACCTTGTGCCAGAGCGCGACCTGTTGCCATTAGGGAATCGGATTCGAAAAAAAAGGGGGTGAGCACTTGGAATTTGATTTAGCTGTAACGATTTTATACGGGTGCGACTCGGCCCAGATTTGGTGTTGAATCGAGGGTGTGGTGTGCGGTATGTAGGAACTAAGTATGTGTGTGTGTGTGTGAGAGTGAGTGTGTGTGTGTATGTGTGTAATGAGAGGTCAGTGCCATGAGGGAGCCAGAAAGAGGAGGCCGAGAACGAAGCAAGGAAATCTGGGCGGACCGGGTGCTTTCGGTCCCTCCTCCACGTCAGTGTGTGTGTGTGTGTGGATCTGCGTGTGACAGCCTGATGAGCAGCAGCACCCTCTATGCAGCCATGTTCGCTGGTCGACGAGCATGCTTTTATCAGCTCTTTAGTTCGCTAAATGCAGAAAAGGTTCGTGATACAGTCCGAGGAACCGAGGCAGGCGCAGGCCCCACACTAGCACGTTTTGGTATGTGTTTTTGCATTCTCTTTGGGCTTGTTCGCAGTAGAGAGATCATCTGTTTGAACTTGTATTTAATCGCCGCATTGATTAACCACAAAAAAAGTTTTGCACTCGACAGTACTGCCGTGTTTACAAGAACGCGCAATAGCCGCAACTAAGGACTGTTGGTAAAATAAACCACAGAATACCAAAATCTTAAGTACGTTTTTTTGCACCGGACTGCCTTACAAGTTATTGAATTCTGGTTCAAAAGAGAGGCGTAATAGAGGTGCACCCATGAAAGATCGAAAAACATGATTGGTGGCATGCTCCGCTAATTATTCCTGCACCGGGCGGATTCTCAGGTAGGCCGTGGCTGCAGAGTGTGTGTATGTGAATGTGTGTGTGTGTATGTGAATGTGTGTGTGTGTGTGCGGTCACTGCAGATGAAATCTCCCTGCAAATTGCGACAGATGTTTCACCTCCAGACCGTCTCGCCCCATACGGCTGACGCTTCTCGGGACAGTGGGATGTACAAAGAGACCCCAACATTTGCACGCTCCACTTTTCCCAGAACCCTCCATCATGGTATGGTCATCTTTGAACTGCTGACTCTTTTAACGTTTGTGATTGCTTGTATAGCTATTCGGTGCTTTCGAGCCAGAGGACAGCTTCGAGGATCGAGTTTGGTCTTGGCGGCGGAGCGCCTGCGCGTTTGGTAAATTGTGTTTGAATGGTTCGTAACGGGTGTGAGCGTATGTTTGTGTGCACTCTCCGGGTGAACCGGAGTCTGTGTCACGCTTCCCTCCTCTCTTCAGCCCTCCCTCTCTCCCTCCCTCCCTCCCTACTTGAGCTCTCGCTCACTGGCTGGAGCGGTGATTCAAAAAAAAAAAAAAAAAAAAGATTGCTCACGTACTCCACTGCCTCTCGGTTTCATCATCAACTTTTTTCCCTCCACTTCAGTTTTCCCTCTCTCCTCTCCTCTCCTCTTCTCTAATAACCTCCCTTTCTCTCTCTCTCTCTCTCTCTCTCTCTGTGCAGATAGAAACGAAAAAAAGCCTCTACCGCTGTTTCCACAGTTCAGTCTCCTCCCCTTCACCCAGTCTGTGCCAAGAGAAGGAGGGATTTCTACTACTCACAGGATTTTAACCCTGTAGCACAACCGATTGGCTCAAGCTGCTTCTTTGCCACTTCAGTTTTTCCAGCGCGTCTTTTCCACCACTTCCCTATACATCGTCGGCGTGTTCTTCTGCATTTTCATCACCTCGAGACGCTTTCAGTCGGAGCATTTACGGAAGCCGGAGGTGTGTGGCATTTCTCTTCCTCGCCAGGGGTTAACGGATCCTTTCCGTTGCTGAGCTTTGAAAATGGCTGTATTCTCCCTGCTTGTTGCGTGTCTCGGAGAAGGGAGGCGCCTGGAGTTCTATCACTTTAGCGCCACCCTCTCTCTCTCTCTCTCTCTCTTTTGCCCTCCCTCTCTCATACACACACATACAGTTCTTCTTTCTGTCTCTCTCTCTTCTCTCTGAAAGGAGAGCGGGAGGGCGGTGCGGTGTCGGAGCTTTTTCTGGGACAGGTGCCAATTCCAAACAAAAGACATAAAAAGGCAATGAGTGAAAGATGCCTCGATTGTAAGAAAGAAATATGTTGCACGATGAAACGCAAGAAGTTTGTGGTGACCGTGTGCTCGTGCGCTTGTGCGCGTTCGACTGAATAGAAATGTTTGAAGCTAAGATTTGAAATACTTTTCTTCTCTCTCACAACACTCTCTCTTGCTCTTCTGGCGCTCTTTAGCCACTGAAGGCATTTCAGTCATGGGGGGGGTGGAAAGGGGAGGGGGCTCGGTTTTCAAGCTCCTGAATTATTCATATGCCAGGGCCAACGCTGCGATCGGACTGGCTGGGACATTAACATGCAGCGGACATTCTGTTTGTCTGTTTGCTAACATTCCTCATTCAAAGACTTAACTGCAAGACGGGCCGACACACGCGTCTCTCGGGTTGCTATTGTGGCCAGGGCCCGGTCGTCCCGGACCAGGGGACCACAGGCAGACTCGTAGCCCGGCGCTGGGGACACGCAGCTGGGGTGGGAGGATTGGCTTGGCCCCCCGGCCTACCTCCTTCGGTCCTTGTGCCTGCTGTGGAAAGCTCACTGCCTCTTCTTCTCCTTCTCTCTCTGTCTCTCTCTCTCTTACTCTCCTTTAACACAGGGCTGGTGAAGTGAGTAGAAAAGGCCTTCAGCACTTGTCCTGGAATGTTTCTATCTACAGGCACATGTCAATGTTATCGGGTAAGTTGCGAATATTTGAGTTTTTTGTGGTATTTGGACATATTTAGTTTGTTTTTCATTTTTCTGATGTATTTCTTGATTTTTGTGTCTTGAGAATGTGTGTGAAATATTCCTGTTATGGTTTTATTGTTTATACGAAAAAAAGCGCTTTATAAACGGTACGATTCCTGAAGAAAATGGCGCAGGGGGTATGTAAAGGCAGTTCATATCAGCGGCCAACAAATATGATGTGCCTCTGTAGTGAGGAAGTCGACCTTCCACAGTGCATAGTTTTGGGGTTAATGTTTTTGTGAGTGAGAAGAGGTATTCTTTTTGGGAGTGAGAGTTTTAAATCGTGTTAACGGAAAAAGGTTTTTACGAATTAACCTTTCGGTGTGTGTTTACTGGAAGACTTCAACATAGTGAATGGACATCAGCTATTTGGGCCTTGTGTTTGATTATCATGTCGTTTATCTTATAAACTGTTCATTGCGATTAATATTTTTTATCGTTTTCATAATATTACTGAATTGTAACATGCACGCTTATGGCTAGAAGCGTTATATATGCCACGTCAGAGGTTAGTTTGCTCAGTTTTTCCTTAAAACTTACATATATGTGACGGTATTTTGTGTTAATTATGTAAATGTTTCAGTTAGAGATACTCTTAGATTTTTTTTTTCTAAAGCTTTTTTTTTTTTGGGTCGCTTAATTTCCATAGTTTCGATGTAAATGAAAAATTCGTGTCATTTTGACTAAAATATATAATTGTTTAAATGTACACATATTTAAATCTATCGAACATGTCCATATTTCATTTGAAATCAGCAGAGAACAGTTTCTGCTATTTATACAAATTTTAAACCTATGAATATACATATTAGTTGTATTTGTAGTGAAGGCTTTTGCTCAATCTGAACGATTTATGCATTATTTTAAGGATTTTATTTAAGAAATGCATATTACGAAAAGATGTCTTTTGAAATTTTCGTTTTTAGAAAATAAATCACCACCCCAGTGTTCTTTTTTCTGTCTCTGTCTCTCTCTCTCTCTCACACACACACACCCACACACACAGCCTCTCTCTCACACACACACACACACAGCCTCTCTCTCACACACACACGTAAAAAACCCTCTTATAGCCCTCTTAAAAAGTAAATAATTTATAGGTAAAATCGTATTTACCGAATCAGAATTTACCAGCTGACCCCTGTGTGATATTTAAGAGCCATTTACATAAAATAGCATTGTGTTCGATCAGTTCATATCATGTAGAATTTACAGGCATAAAAGTAAACAGTTGTGTTTCTTCGTTCAAACGAATGATTTTGGCTCATAGCAGGCTGTTTAGTAGTACGAGTGAGAACACCAGGGGCAGTGCTGATGAAGTGTGTTGGCACAGAAAATGCACGTTGGTTGGCAGTGCCCTCCCCCAACCCTTTTTTGGTTGTGAATGGAGTGTTCCAGAGATGATGTATAGTGTAAAGAACAGAGCAGGTGGCATCATCTAAAGAACGAAGAGGGGGGTTGGCATAGGAACGGAGATTTTCAGGATAAACGTCCCCTATTTGCTTATTTGTACCAAAGATTTTTTTCTTTTCTTTCTTTTTTTTTTTTTTTTGTGTGAAAATATTCATGGTTTTGACACAAATGCTGACTAGCTTACCTCGTAAATTAAGATGCGATGTTTATTCTTTAAAAATGAACTGAAAATTACAGTTTTAAGGATTAGGATTTTCTCAGATTTTGTCATGAAAATAGAATTGCATGTGTGTCAAACTGTGGCGAGGCATTCCCAGACATGGCGAAAAGCAGTGAGCATGTGTGCACTAACTGAGACACCCGCCCTCGCTGTCACGTACAGACGTACACACACTCTCTCACACACACCCAGACACACTTGCAGCCATGTGCTCCATAATAGACCTCTGATTCAGCCCTGAATAGAGTTCCCACGCCTCAGTGTGTGTGTCTGTAATAGTTAAGGGTGTAGACCCCCCCACCCCCACCCCCACCCTTTTCAAAAGATACTTGTGTACTCTCACACACACACAGTCTAGACTAAAGATGTCTCCTTCATTCTGTTTCGAGGTGTATTTTAACAGCTACACACTGTGAATTGATAATTAGTTAATTTCGGATGAAGTTCCAAGGGTGGAATTTAACGAAGGATGTGACAAAGTGATCAAAACAATTAAAAACCTTGTAGAGGCGTATGTTTTTTATATATTTCAAGTCATTTTAATTTTCAATTTAATGTATAACTTTTTTTTCTGATGGCGGTATGGAATTTCAGCCGAATAGCTTAACATGATTTGCACTAAAAAGGCAATACTTATGAAAGGAATTCATGAATTACTTTACATATATGTTATTGTGTGTGATATCTCAAGCCAGGTTACGTTAATTGTTGAATATTAGTTTGTGTATTTTTTTAATATTTCAAATTGTGTAATGGTCCAAATGCAGTGTGAATGTGTATTACTAAATCGCATCTCTCTCTCTCTCTCTTTTTTTTTTTTTTTGGTAGACGTTTGGAGGCAAATACAATTATAGATGGGTAAAATATAAATTTGTATTCTCAGGAATTTATGGTTTATGTTATTTTCAATATCCTGAGGATAAAGCTGACGGACCTTTCGCATATCGTTGTGTTTGTCTTTAGTATTTTAAAATCGTTTAACCATTTTTATGAACAAATGTATTTGCTTCCTGTTTTTTTGTTTTTTTTCCTCAGAGAACATTAGTTTATCAGATTATCATTAGTCAACTTAATCTGAAAACGATTATACTTTAATATTATGATTAAACTAAATAACTAATAATTATTTAGTTCTTACCGTGTTCTGGAGATTTAGATTAGCTTTTGAAGCAGTTATTAAAGAAGTGTGTGAAGGAGTGATTATTGATTTGGATGAGGTACTTATATTTTTATGATTTTCATGCACACAAACGTCTTCTAAATGTTAGAAATATTGTTTGCAGTGTTGCTCATGTTTTTATGTTACTGTTCAATCTATTTAATTTAAAAACAAAAATATATATAAAAGATAAATTGATCATTTTTGGGTGTTTTTCATATTTTAGTTGAGTTTTATGGCAGACTCACAGCAAAATGTAGAGAATTTACACATTACATAGTAAAAAAAAAAAAAAAAAACCCAGCATAATACGAAAATGTTTTTAAATGAATCTGTATACATAGCTCTAAATAAACTATTATGCAATTTTTTAATCACTGCACATTTTTAGTAATTGGTTATGATGGCAGAAGTAGACAGGCGTGTTTTTCTACATTTCTTTATAATAAAGATCCTAAGCCAGTACACTTCTATAGACTCTATGAAGTGAAAAGGGAAAGGAGTGGAGGACTATGGGGTCATTTAGGGATAGCAGTTCTCAACTAACTTGTTTCCCATGGACACAATAGGAGCCAGACATGATTGGCAGGTGACAAAAGGTGGGGTGGAGCTGAGTAATTGTTCAACACTAAGATGATGTCATGGGCAAGTCTTGAGACCAATAGCCGCTTGCAGTTTTAGCAAAGGCTTGTGTGCTGTTGTGTGATTGTGCTGGTTTGTGCTTTTTGTCTCTCTAAAATTTATATTCACTGCATTTAGGTTTTTTCATCGGAACGAAATGTTTACCTCAATTTTTCATAAACACAACAAAATAAATACAAGGAGCCATGGCCTTCCCAGACAAAGCAGAATAATATTATGATACCGATCACTCGTGTAATCTGTGGTTTAAAGTTCAAGCTCAAAGTCCATTACAGACATTGTATTCACGCTCTGTTGTAATCAGTCTGGGATATCTCTCCTCCTCCGGCAAGTCACATGAGGTCTTTTTTTTCTTCTTTAACTGATTTTGTTTGAACAGACATATAATACAAACACAGTAGATGGCTTTGCTTCGGGAGCGATAAAACAGACAGAGCTTTATTCTGTCAATCAACGGTCCTTAAATCATGTAACACAAAATGTTGCTTCAAAGACCGTGCGACAGGTTTCTTTGTCGTATAACTTGTTTGTACCTGCAACATTGACACTGCACAAATAGGGATAGAAACAAAGTGTAAATGAGCTGTACACCTAAAAGTCAAACGATGATTAAAGGAAATAAGAATCGCTATGTTTAGCAGCCTTTCTGGATAATGGGCCTATTGTCACTGAATGGTGAAAAACTGAGGGAATATGGCATCAGCGCCACCTTATGGCTGTTGGCTACTCCACCAGCTCTTAAAAGTTCCAGTAATTCAAGAGCGTAACGATCTATGGTTTGTTTCCCCGCTAATGTAAACTACAACCTGACTGCTTTTATCAGGAGCAATGTTTCTAATACTCTGGTGATGTTCTTAAGACGTTAGTAATCAAATGAGTACAAATTGCTTG
The DNA here is from genome assembly GCA_004124795.1 of Poropuntius huangchuchieni. NCBI lineage: Eukaryota > Metazoa > Chordata > Actinopteri > Cypriniformes > Cyprinidae > Poropuntius > Poropuntius huangchuchieni. Next base: position 2,814 of record SCHK01408220.1, on the reverse strand, counting down.
GGTGGTTTCGAGAAATATATTTGAAGCTACTCAATAAATCACCGCTTTTAGGAAACACAGCGTTCGGAAATCGACTCTGTGTATGGAGTTTCAGAATAACAACAATTTTAATGGATTAATTCTGAGTGAAAGTATCATCTGATCTCACATCATTTCTGTGCATCTCTCTCTCTTTTGGAGTACGATCCCAGCTCTGCTGTAAACGACCTAGCTTTAGATGAAGTGTGATGTGTTAGAAATGGTTGAGGTAATCAGAGGACACTAGTAAAAATGCTTTTGTTACGTTATATTTAACAGAAAATGCCACATTACAATTACAAGCTCCTGTCTTCTGTGTATTGTTGAAATTTGATTTTAATATTGAATTGTTTCATTATTTGTTTTGTCCATCTTTTGCATTAATGACAGTCTGACAATCTGATCATCTATACCAGACATATTTGTTTCAATATCATCTCTTCATTTTACTTTTTTTTTTTTTCTTTCTTTTGTTTGGAATTTCTAATAATCCTAAAACTTTTTTTCTAGATTAATAAATAAATAAATCAAACACTGAAAAAAAAAAAAAAATCAACTTAATCATATTTTGTCTTGTCTTTCAATAAAAATGTGTAAACATATTTTTTATATATAAAATAAAATAAGAAATATAAAATAAATGTTAAAAAAATATCAAATAAAAAATATATTTTTTTATTTATAATATATATGTATATTGACAAATTTCTTGTTTAAAATATTTTGTAATGTCAAATATAATTTATGCTTATAACCAAAAAATAATTGCCAAATGGTAACGAATATCATAATATCTTCTTAACCTGAAAATATGTGTGTGTAACCACTTACCCCTGTGAGGTTCGTGGCCTGTGTGAGTCAGCAGTGTGTGTGCCTGTGTCTGAGGTAAACCACACTGCTGCCCACAGCCTTACTCATTCACGCTGAACCCTCTCTCTCTGACCACACACACCCCGTCCTAATCCGCTCATGCACCCCTGTATACTGTCAGGGTCAACAGTAGACAGATATACAGCACGACAGATGACACAAGTCAAACAGGACATGGAGCTGATGTACTCACTTGAGTGTGTGAATTTCGTGCCTCAATAATCCTCTCTTTCTCATTCTTTCACAGATGGCAAACCCAGAAGGTGACTGTCTACCTCTCTCATATTGGTGACCTTGATGATTTTGAAGGATCCCTGACTGAAGCTTTGGAGATAGAGGTGATAGGGGCTGTATTTGGTACACAGCAATGAGTATTGTATGACAAACTGTTTTAGCCCACAAATTTTACACTTCATTTCACATTTTAGGTATCTGTGATACCTAATGTTGTCAGTTACTGTGATTTGTTAGATACTGTGCAGTCGTTACTGTAGGCATTTTGTTAGAGAAGGTAAAACAGGAAATGGAAGCTGCTGTTGCAGGAAGAGGAAGAAAGAGACTGTCGTTTGGGGTGAGGTAGTAGGTTGTATAGTTTGAGGGTTTAACCCTTGCTGTCAGATAACTATACAACTTACTGTCTTTCCCGAAGTGACCGTAGTGCCATCGCTTCAGAAAATGTCACATGGAGGACGTCCACAGGAAAGAAGAAATAACACATTTCCAGGTTCCAGCATTGTGTTTATCAAAGATATGCTTGATGCAGACTTAAATGTTTATCAGATATTTACAATAAAAGAATTTAAAAACATGGTTCATGCCATACTGTCAGCATTACCAAAAAGCACTTCTGAATTTCGTGTTAGAAATGCATTAATGCAGCTTTGATTTTTTTCTTTTTGCTACATCACATGCTGGTCAAACATCCCCATAAATCTATTAAGAGGACAGTAAACGCAGTGAGTGATAACAATATGGCAATTAAAAGAAAAATGGCAATTTTTACATGAGAGTGATACTGTTGAACATCATTCATTCTGAAATTTTACACGAGAGTGATACTGTTGAAACATCCTTAAAATCTCTTTTCTTTCTTGTATTAGAGTATTTCCTTCTGAGGCAGAACGTTTGAGTGGGGCATATAAAAGGGCTTATCCCTTTTCATTAAATGGCTAATAGCCTTCAGTTACATCACAGTCGTGTCTGATAATTCATGTGTGAATATTTGTGGGAGAAACAAAAGACTAAAATTTCTTCTAGGAATACAGAAACATGTAGGAGGGTTCAAAGCTGATAATAAATGCAAAACATCAAAACAGTTTATATACAATATATATATATACTAATACAAAAAGGTATACATTCAAAAATTCAAAAGGTAAAAATGTGTCGTTTTGTTGTTGTGGATTATTCAGCAATGATGTTCGTACAGGGTGAGGTAGTAGGTTGTGTGGTTTCAGGGTTGTGTTTTTACCCCATCAGGAGATAACTATACAACCTACTGCCTTCCCTGAAGGGCAGCAAAACATCACCAGACACAGTTCATCCACTCTTTGAAGAGTGATTTCCTTTCGCTTTTCTTAAATGTTTTAGTTTCCTAAGATTCTAATTATGATGATCTTGCCATTTATAGCTGCATGAGGATTACATACAGCACAGGTGTGTAATAATTTAAACGGGAATAAAACAGTTTGATATTTCAAAGATTGCCTGTTTTTTTTATTTTTTTTATTCTTTGCCTCAAGCATGATATTGACGTTCATAATGGATAAAGGCAAAATAATCTCATAATAAACGAGGAAGGACTAGTTCACACAAAAATGAAATTCTGATAGAGTGGCCAGAATATTAAAAAAATGCTCTTTTATGTTCTTTAGAAGAAAGTCACATGGCTTCGGAATGACATGGAGAAATGACAAATTGTATTTT
>SCHK01408195.1:3730-15487 GCA_004124795.1 Poropuntius huangchuchieni | reverse complement strand
TTATCTGTCTTCTGCAGTCACCAGACAGGTGTATTAATAGCTAAATACGTTACTACCAGCTCTGAACTTCAAACACTTTCCATGAGATAAAGATAGTTAACGAGTCCAAGAGAAAGACAAAGAGACAAAATGTGCTCTGCCATAATATAAGACAGTCTTTGTCAACTCTCTGACCTTTTATAGTTAATGTTAATGATGACAGACAGACATGCAATCGGTGATCCGAGACTGTCACAGAGTATTGTTTTTGTATTATAGCGCCATCTAGAGAAACAAAACTGCTTACGTGCTTCAGTTTGTACATTTTGTGCCTATCTACATCTACATGCGTAGTGGATTTAAAGTTTAAAAAGTTAATTTTGACGGAAAGTGTTGGTTTAAGTCTATTTTAGTAGGCACGTAGATTCAGTGCTGATCGACCAACTAAAAGTTATTTAAAAGCAAAACAAAAATGTTTAAATAAACTTTTGGTTTTTTTTTCGATTTCTGGCAAAATAAAAGTCATTCCAAAATCGTTCTTTCAAACAAACTCCATATTATGCTATATAATAAAACAATATTTAGTAATATAAAATGTAAATAATAGATTAGGATATCTAATTTATGAACAAGAATTAAAAACAATCGCGTGTTTTCAGTTATTGAACTTTTATTTTGGCGGGTCGTGCAGCGAAAGTGACGTGTCTCTTATTATTCAAGCTTCACGAGCGAGTGGCCATTTTTTATGTGCGTCCGGATCCCGGTTCTGCTCGTTTCTCTCTTAAAACCGCTTTTAACACCGATTAATAACGGACATCACCGGCAAACGAGCCTCGAACTTGAATCGCCTTCATCGCAGAGAAGAAAACGACAGATAATTTGCGAGTCTTTGTCATCATGAATCCTGAATAGTAAGTTTGTGTAGAAAAGCGCCGATGACACATCAAACACACATCACCTGCTTCATTATTATTCACACAAATCATTACTGCGTCAGCTAAATAAAGTACTAGAGTAAACTAAATATTTACTCGATGTATCAGGATTCATATTACTGCTTATCACAACTATGCTGTGCCGCTTTAACCACATAAACCAACCGGGAGTCGTTTCGATTTGATTTAAAAGTAATTATATGTATAAATATTGACGTTTGCATACGTATGTGTTGGTAATGTTTTTAAAAATGATGTATACAATAACTGTCAGTGTGTTTCTGCAGCTCTCTGAGTGCCACGTCGTAAGAATGAAACTGAAGAAACCGTCTGCATAATTACTCATCTTATCGTTTTTGTAATAAAATAAAATCATTCTCAGGCTTATTACTCTGCTGTCAGGGAGCTGATCATATACTGTCACTCCTGTGGTGATGAAATATGATCTTAGGCCTGAACTTACTGACATCCTGAGTTTATGACATGTAAAGTTTTGTTTCAGGGCTGTTGGGTAATTAAGTCACCTGTTGCCACACCACTCTTTCAGAATCTGTGGTTTTACCATGGTACGGTGATGCCAATATCACGTGAACCTGTCATACGCATGCATAGATCATAATTCGCATCAGAATCAGAAGGAAACTGTCTTTGCATCATGACATTATTTTCTTTTTTGTAGCATGCAAAATGTATTTCTTGTTGTTGATTTAGTTTCTTCTAATGTTGGGGTGAAATACGAGCCTGAGATGTAATATTCCTCTATTTAACTCCCATTATTTCATGGCAGTCATGTGACCGTTGAGACATAATGACACACACACACGTGTTACGTAATGTAATTTCCACGTCACACATGACACCACTGACTGGGTGATGCATGCATTGATCCTCCTCTGGTTTGTGTTTCAGTGATTACCTGTTCAAGCTCCTGCTGATCGGAGACTCTGGCGTCGGGAAGTCCTGTCTTCTGCTGCGTTTCGCTGTAAGTTATTGGCCTGCCATTAAGATGCTGTTTACACACACAGGATCAGATAGTGCCTCCTGTTGCGCAGGTGATTTGACTGTCAAAGAGCTCCATGCTAAAGGTGAAGGGTGACGTCTCAGCGGCTGCAATCGGACTGAAAACTCGTATTTTTGCAATTTTTTTTTAGTGCACGTGTATGAAAACTATCCATTTCTGAATGCCTCATCTGTGATTGTGTGTGTGCGTTTCCTCAGGACGACACGTATACAGAGAGCTACATCAGCACGATCGGAGTGGACTTCAAAATCAGGACGATAGAGCTCGACGGGAAGACCATCAAACTACAGATCGTAAGTGCGCTCCACTTTAACACCTGGAACGGGCTAGCGCTTGATTTCATGCATTGTATGCAACATATAAAAAAAATTGAGTTTTAAATGTGGTTGAAGAAGTCTCTTCTGCTCACCAAAGCTGCATTTATTTGATCAAAAATACTGTAAAAATTGTGAAATATTATTACTGTTTAAAATGACTGTTTTCCGTCTGAATATATTGTAAAGTGTAATTTATTTCTGTGATCAAACCTGAATTTTTAGTCTTCAGTGTCAAACAATCCTTCAGCAATCATTCTAATATAGTGATTTGCTGCTCAAGAAACATTTCTGATTATTAAACCGTTTTGCCGCTTCATGTTTTTGTGGAAACCGAAACATTTAAGTTTTTTGATGAATAGAAAGTTCAAAAGAACAGCAGTTGTTTGAAACAGAAGTCTTCTGTAAACATCCTTATTGTCACTTTTGAACGGTTGAATGCATCCTTTCTGAATCAAAGTTGCTGATTTATTTTAAAAGAGCGTTTTTGCGTCGGTCAGTGCTGAGTGTGTGTGTTGTGTTGTCAGTGGGACACGGCCGGTCAGGAGCGCTTTCGCACCATCACGTCCAGCTACTACAGAGGAGCTCACGGGATCATCGTCGTTTACGATGTCACGGATCAGGTGACCAAACATTCCTTTAGTATGACCTTTCACACAAAGTGTTTCTGTGTCGAGTCGTTCGTGTTTCAGTGCTGTTTTAATGTGAGAGTTTTCTCAGGAGTCCTTCAACAACGTCAAACAGTGGCTTCAGGAGATCGATCGCTACGCGAGTGAAAACGTCAACAAGCTCCTGGTGGGAAACAAGTGTGATCTGACCACTAAGAAACTTGTGGATTACACAACAGCGAAGGTGAAGAGAACACCACACTCACCAAAATCATTACACTGTACTGCTGCTGTAACACCATTCACTCAATGATGTCTCCCACAGTGCAGCTAAACCAGTTTTTCCTGATTCAACACAAAGACTGGCTGATTAATATTATACATAATTAAGAATTCATTAAATTGTGATTTATTATTATTTGTTAAACTACAAATTGTTATAGTTAGTCATTTGTAAGTTATTTGTTTTTGTTGTTGTTGTTTTATATTTTTCTAGTTGCAAACTGAGAGAATAGCTGATTAAAATTTTTTTTTTTCGTTTCCTGGTTGAAACTCCAAAGACTGGCTGAGTAATAGTTTAAATAGTAACTAATTATTTAAATCATGATGTAACATTAATTATTACATAATAAACTAATTATAATGAATAATTTATTAATAATGTATGTGAAAAAAACTGTGAGAATAGCTGATTATTTATGTTCATTATAATGTTTTAAAATAATAAATTTACTATTAAAAATAAAATACTACTATTAATAATGTATCTGTAATTTATTAAAACACTTTCCTTGTTGTAACGCAAAAGACTGGTTGATTAATAGCCTAAATAATTAACAATTATTTAAGTATTTATTACTAAACATTAAATAAATAATTTATAATTAATGAATAATTTATTATTTAAAAAACATTTCTTGCAAACCAAAAGTATTATTTTATTATTATTAATTGTGAAATAATAAATAGATTTTAATTGTTTAAAATTGTTAATGTGAAATGTAATTTATTACATTTAAGACTTTTTTTAACACTTTTATTTGCTTTCTGTATATTCTACACTCATTTCAGATATATTGTAAATGTATGTGTGTATGATTAGTACTAATGTACTCTTTAACATGTATTAATAACATTTTTTATTTATAGCCCTAAGTACTATATAGGTTAGAATATTTAAATGTATAGTATCGTCATAAATAAAACCTTTTTTTATTTTTTTTTCATTGACTTCCTAAACTAAACACTCTGTTTGAGATGAGTGTGTTGTTTTCTGTGTTCCAGGAGTTTGCGGACTCTCTCAGCATCCCGTTCCTGGAGACGAGCGCGAAGAGCTCCACTAATGTGGAACAGGCCTTCATGACCATGGCGGCGGAGATCAAGAGGAGAATGGGCCCCGGGGCCACTGCGGGAGGCCCCGAGAAATCCAACGTCAAGATTCAGAGCACGCCGGTCAAGATGTCCTCCGGAGGATGCTGCTGAGACCCAGCGACCAACCAGCGACAGTAACGTTACCAACCATACGCCACAGCTGAGTTAGCAGGAAGTGAGTGAGTGTGTGTGTGAGAGAGAGAGAGAGAGAGAGTGTGAGTGTGTGTGTGTATGTGCAATAAAGACTGAGAATAATAAAGATAAGGAGAGTAAGAGAGGATCAAATTAAACATTGCCTGATATTGAATCATGCATGCACATGGATGCATGACCAGACAAACACGCGTCCAACCGTCTGCCGGCTAACGGCTCAAATTCCGTACGCTCATTAGACAAGCATCCAAAAGCACTTCCGGACGCTGGCGTTTCTAGAGGAGCGCGACCAGGTTTGGCTTTGAACTTCCTCTTCGGAACTTTGAAGGAAGCGGTGGGCTGTGACGTCATAACTGACCTCAGAACAGCGGGTTCCGTTACTATGGCTCCCAGTGGGGTTGCTACGGCGACCTCTCCTTCAACCGCTGCCTTCTCTCTGGTTTGGTGGACCGCTCGCCGGTTTGGCCATTTCTTCTGTTGTTGTTTTTTTGTTTGTGCTCTGCAGCATTTCAGTGGTCCTCTGAGCGTGACCAACTCCACACTTACAATGAGCTAGTCATGTTTCTGACCTGTGCTAGTTGTTTGTCACGTTTCTAACAGCATTATCATCCTGTGCAGTTTTTTTTTGTGGAATGATTTGGAGATCGAGAACCAAATCCTGGGCCGCTTGTAGTTTAAAGGCATAGTTCTCCTAAAAAATCAGCATTCTGTCATCGTTTACTCTCCCTGATGTTGTTTCTAGTTTCTTTCTTCGGTTGATCACAAAAGATGTTGGTTATTTTGTTGTGATATTTAGTTGTCGGTAGCCATTCACTTCCATAATGTGGAAAATAAAACTGTGGAAGTCAGTGGCTATCGGCAACTATTTGGTTCTCAACCGTCTTCAGAATATCTTGTTTTGTGTTCTGAAGAAAGAAACTCAGACAGGTTTCGTACAACATTAGGGTGACTAAATGATGAACTGTGCCTTTAAATGTCTTTATTATCAATTAGTTATTATTTCTCATAATTCGTTTTGATGCTTATACATCATGTATATTATATGGAAGCTTGTTTTTGTATCCATGGGATAAAAAAAAAACGGTCAGTGCAGCTTTTTACCTCACAATTCTGACTTTTTTTTTTTTTTTTTTTTTAACTGACTTTTTTCTCGCAATTACGAGAAAATTGAAATATAGTGTCAGAATTGCAATACATACACTCACAATTCTGTTTCTTGCAAGATTACAAGTCATAATTACTTTTATCTTTTTTTTAATTCCGTGGCCAAAACAAAAAAAATAGAATTGCGAGATGTAAAGTCAGAATTTTTTTTAGTCGCAGTTCTTAAAGAAAGTCTGAATTGCGAGATAAAAAGTTTTTTCACTTAATTGTTTTCACTCCGTGTTTGAAACATTATCTTCCATAATTTCCTGTATGTTGGACTCAGCATTTGTTTACTGACAGCACAAGAGCAGCGTCACTGTAACAGGAGCTATAGCAGATCTGTGTATAAATGTATCTATATAAATCCCACAGATAAACAGGAAATGACATCACAATAGATAAAGCAACATTGTTTATGTAACTTTTTGTTTGCAGGAAGAAAATGCTCTTTTTCTCCTGTATTTCTGTTTCCTTTTACATCACACAATGTTGAAATAAACTATGAAGGAAAAGTTTAATAAAAATGGTTTTAACTGGAGTGTTTGGTAAGGTTTGTGTTCCATCAGCAGCAGCGGGTTACATAAAGCAGATTTGGCTCATTGTTTCCAGTGGGTGGCGTCATTAGCCAGGAGCTGATGTGTTCAGACTGGCTGGAGATTGTGAGTCATCACTGCTGTTTACATTATCTACTAGTCTTCAAAAGATGGGGTCTAAATTAATACTTTTATTCATCAAAAGTGACAGTGAAGACAAGTGTTAATGGGAGAGTTAATGTAATACAACATGCGGTACACCGTAAAAAAAAGTAACTAATTGTGTTACTTAATTACTTTTTTATTGGAAAGTAATGCATTACATTACTTTTGTGTTACCTTTTGTCACCTGAGCTTGGCTCACTTATTTGTCTCTATTAACAAAAAACCCAAAAGTTATATTTTTGGTAAGTGTAAAAGCCCTTTCGCATGAAAAATGACATTTCTAATCCTCAGGTTGAAGGTAGTGCCTCTGAAACTCGCTCCTGATTTCTCTCAGGATGGGGACAGGAGAGCTGTCAGTCAATAAATGGAAAAACAAAGTAACTGGCGTTACTTATTTGAAAAAGTAACTCAGATATTTTCTTGGAAATTGAAAAGTAATGCAATACTTTACTAGTTCATTGGAAAAAAAAAAAAGTAATCTGATTACATGACTTGTTACTTATGATGCATTACCCTGATAAAGACGTTTATAATGTTTTCTGTTTCACATAAATGCTGTTCTTTTGAACTTATTCAAAAAAAGAGTCTTGAAAATAAAAATGTTTCCTGGTTTTTCACAAAAATACGAAGCAGCACAACTGTTTTCAACATTAATAATAATCAAAAATGTTTTTTTCGCATCAAATCAGCATATTAGAGTGATTTCTGAAGGATCATGTGACACTGAAGACTGGAGCAATGAAGCTGAAAATTCAGCTTTGATCACAGGAATCAATGACATTTTATAGTATATTCAAACAGAAAACAGTTCTTTTAAATAATAGTAATATGTCACAGTTGTACTTTTTTTGTTGATTAAATAAATGCATTCTTGCACTCTTTCAAAAACATCTTATTGACCCCAAACATTTGCACGGTCCTTTCCAACAACGAACAAGTTCAGACACTGAAAGAGACGCCGCATGCACACGCCTGAGCTGGAGTCTGACATCTGCACGCTTACACGCTCCTGCAGAAAGAGACAGCTGTCCGTCAGAGGTCAGGGGTCAGGGTCAAGGACAATGCAGGGGCGCGTGTGACTCCTCGTCTTTGTTTTGTTGGGGGTGTGGGAGGAGCCGAGCGCGGCGGCAGCTGTGTGGAGCAGAACAAGACGGATGAGTTTGGGATGAACACAACACACTGTTTGCATGCAAACACGGATAATCTTGTTAAAATGATATCAATTAAACAGTTACATACAGTTATTGGGGTAATCATCGCTTAATTGTGCAGAACTTTCTAGTGCGCTCCAAGTCTCTAAACTTCTGAGGCTTCAGTGGCTTCAACTTCTTCAGGCATTCCAGAAGACTCATATATGTCTGTTTACTGAGACGAGGTGAAAGGTTGAGTGCGTTTCTTTGTGTGTTTGATGTGGTTTCGATGCAGCCGTGTGTGTGTGTGTGTGTGTGAGATGATTCAGCTGCTCTGATTGACTGCTGCTTTATCTCGTTCCTCTTGTTCAGGCCATCTGGTTAGTATGCAGCGAAGGAGATGATGACCTAGAGCACAGATGTCACCATGTGCACCGTGTGGAAATATGTCCGTGCATTTTGACACACACAGAGATTCTGATTATATTTGAACAACTAGGTTGTTAAACTGCTAATATAGATTTGTCTAGTTTTAAATAAGCAATCTTGGAGCAGAACGTTGCATTGCTCAGATTTTGGTCTTTAATAGTTAGGAGAATTAAAAAATTATGCTTTATTTAAATATCAACTTTGTGTCAGATGCATGTAGGGGCCTCCAAACTGGGGCCCATAGAAATGTTTAGGAAAAAACTGTGTACAAATAGTATAATTTAAAAAAAACAACAAATAAAATAAATGAGTAAATAAATTAGATTAGAAAAATTACATAAAATATATATAATTTATTATACATATTATTTATTTTATAAATTAGAGTATAAAATTGTATAATAAAAGTTTCAAATAAATGAATCAATTAAGAAAAATAAAAATTAATTGAAATAAAAATTAGATTAGTACTATAGAGTGTAAATACAGAAGAAATAAAACCCAAATAGAATAGAACCCAAATCAAATTATAATAAAAATAAGATTAAAATATATTAATAGAATAAGTCGTTTGAAATAATTTAGACTTTATGTAAAAATAAATTTATAATAATTATAAGATTCAAATAAATGAATAGATTAAAATCAAATGTAGACTAAATAATAAAACTAGAAAAAAACACTTTTCTAGAATTCCTTTTGGAAAATAGACTCAAAAATGATTCAGTAAGAGTTTGTATCTTTAAAAATGAAAGCAGAGAAATGTTTGAGTTCATACTGAGATTTCTAACTATTGACTACAGACAAATCTGAGAAAAGTTGCTGAGATCTTCTGAATGGTCATGTGATGATTACTGTTGTCTGGGAGAAATATGCACTAAAATCAGGGCAATCTATTTGTCTTTATTTTTTCTATTTATGTTTCTTTTCTGGAGTGCTCTTGTTCTGCTGAGCTCGAGAGGAAGCTAAGGAGAGCTCGCGCCGTGAATGCTTCACATTTTTGCGGCTTTTCCACGAGAGCGCGGAGAGCGAGATCACGTTCATTGACATATGCAGACTGGAATGAGAGAGAGAAAGAGAAAGAGAGAGAGAGAGAGAGAGGAGGGAGGGAGGGGTGACATCTGTAGCATTGCGAGGTCCGATTCATTCTTGTGAATCGACTCGCTCGGGCGATTCATTTCAGTTAACCCTTCAACAACGATTCTTTTGAGCGGTCAAGTGTTTCCAGCACGTTTAGGTAATTTTTTTTTTCCTGCGCAAAAACTGCTGTTTGGTGCTAATGTTTAAGTTAAATTTAAGAAATATTATCGTAAACAAAAATACTGTGGAGAAATTATTAGTGCTGGGCTCCAAAAATGTAATGTATTACTCATTACTAGTTACTCCTAATATTATTACATTACTTATTACTTTCTGGCAACCGTACACTACTAGTTGCATTGCTTTTCATTCTTCCCCAGAATTTTTTTCTGAACATTAGCCAACTAACAATATATTTCTGCCTCATCATTTCACCAAAATCCTCTAGATCTCAGTCAGAAGTTATTAATGGTGATTAATAGTGACGTTTAAGTAAATAAAAGTGTTGTATTATCAACAGTAACCAAGTAAGGAGGATGGTCACATGAAAAAAAAAAAAAAACTATAGTAATTTATTATACATATTAAAGTGTTTTTGAACCATAGTAAAGTGTATTATAATGTAGGCTATATATTATAATATTTACAACACTTTGTTAATGAATGCTACCACATACTGTAGTATTAACAATAGTGAACTGATAAACTGCAATGAATACTGTAGTAGCCTATACTTGAGTTTTCACTACAATAAACTAGTGTATTGTAGTATAATGTACCCTTAGCAAACTAATTAGTAGCTACAGTATTGAAGAAAGTAATTTGTTTATGTTATATTACCACAGCATCTAGAATTACCACAACAAATTAATTCAAGTACTTTAAGTACTATAGTATGGTTCAAGACCACTATAAATTATTATAGTATTGTTTCATGTAGTAGTTACTGCCCAACACTGGTTATCAAGGATTAACATTTTAAAAAAGTATAGGCCTACTTTGCGTCAAATAGCGACGTTTATTGGCAACCAATAAAACACCTGTAAGCTACTAAATTATATCGTTTATACTTGTTTTTTCCCTATTGTTACCACTGTTTACAAGCGCGTCCCTTCGAGCGCCAAGAACGCTTCGCGAATCGGGTCGAACGAATCATTCAAACGAATCGGTTCAATCAAAAGACTCGTTCGCGAATATCAGCCGACATCTGCGAGGCTTACATCACTCTCGAAGACTCCGCTTGTGGGTTTGTTGAACGAGTGACTGAACACGGTACACGGTACTGGAGAAACACGGTGAACGGTGAACGAGACACGAGTCCGATGCGTCCCCGTTTGACCCGCACGCGGTGAGTTCCTCAGTCAGTGGAGTGAAGTCGTTCTGAAGCGTTCTTATACAGAGAACACGACTGGACTTAAACGTTAAAAACTTGTGTTTATGTATGACTGTGTGGTCAGTTATGTGTATTTACTCACTATTGGAACTGTAATATATTGGGTGTCTCAAATGTGTTGTTTTGTCTTAAATGTATTGTAGTAAAACATGTAGGATTTAAACGCTACTAAACTAACGTTGCGCTACAGAGTCTGAACGCGATGAAACTCGATCCGTTTGTGCGCTATTTACTTTAATAGTTCCTGCAGGTGGCCAAGTACGGGTTAATACTATCAATCACCCTTCAGAGAGTGTCTTCTCGTTGCTTGTCGCTTTACTTGAGAGAGTTTTGAAAGCTTTCATTTTACTGTAAGTGCGCTGAAGTTTCGCTTTGAGCTGAAGCGATGTGGGCGTGCAGCTCTAAATGTCACGTCTTCAGTTCAGACCTCAGTTAACAGTTTGCCTTAAAACTTGTTAAGAAATAGTGTAGTTGTGTAAATATACGCGCATTTAACAGATGAAGTTGTGCGATAATAAGACCTTTTGAATTCCTGTTTGGTTAATTTTTGCACGTCTGCTGCTGAGTGTTGTCTAAAGACCTCACGTGCACATTATATCACACTCAAGACATAAAAGACTAAACGTAGAGTTCATAAATATAAAATACATATTCACTTAATGTTCTATAACCCAGAGAGTTATTTTGCATTGGAGTGTCAGTGTGACTCAGCTCTAGCTGTTGTTCAAAGCCATGAACACATGATTGTTGGTCATTTAGTTTGGTCAGTGGTACAAACTATTAACCAAAGCTACTAACTAATCAGTTGAAGGGAGGAAGTAAGGCAACAGAGCCAGTGCTCTGATTTACAGTAATCACAGAGAGAAGAGTCATTTGTGTAGTCATGAGCTGTCACTGCTGAATGATTGTCTTTGATGGAAACTGACTGTTTGGAAAGTACTGTGTATTTGTCTGTTATAACAAATAATTCAATTCATTCTGTTGAATTTATTTTTGCTAATTGTTTACTATTTAAAATGTTAATATAGAAAATATACACTAAAAATAAATAAAATGTACATTTTTAAGTAAAATAGACTTTTAAAAATGTCATTTAATTACATTTAATTTTATTCATTGAAATAAAGATACTATAAAAATAAACAATTCAGTTAATTTTTTATTTTAAAAAATATATTTAAAATGTTATTATAGAAAACATTTAAAATAAAATACACATTTTAAAGTTTTTTCGAAGAATATTTTCACTAATTTGTCAATACTTAATTTATTCATAATAAATTCACTTAAAAATTTAGTTACTTTTATTACATTTATTTTTACATTTAAAATATTTAAAATGTTGATATAATAGATGCCTAAAATCTAAAAACTTGAAAAATCATGAAATGTAAGATTAATATCTCATAATTTTTAAAACCAGTCATAAGTCGCACGGGTGTATTTGTAGCAATAGCCAACAATACATTGTATGGGTCAAAATTACCATTTTTTATTTTT
>SCHK01408178.1:0-12722 GCA_004124795.1 Poropuntius huangchuchieni | reverse complement strand
AGAACACAAAATTAAAATGAAAACACTCTTTCATCCTCTTCTGACACGTGAGAGGGACGAATGTTGCATGTGTGTAAAAGGAGGATGAGCTTGAAGATTCACCAGAATTATCAAGCTGTCAAACCACCTCCGCATAAACCTGTCTGACCAGTTGTATGGACCAGAGTCTCTTTTGATTGGGAATGAATGTAGAAAGAAACTCAAAAAGATGTAACTGTTTGACCAATGAGCCCGCAGCTTATTTCTTGTCTTCTCTTTAAACTTCAGCCAAGTTTACAAAAGTATAAGGGTGTGAGCTGGTTAGTTTTGTTTTGTTTTTTTAATAAAGGAAAGCATGGGGAGCAATCCAATAGAAATCAGCAGTCTGTGCTTAGTCAATGTGATATTTTTAATATATTTCAATTGGAATGCTTAAGTGGGCCATCAAGCTGATTAAAGCAAAGGAACTTACATCAAGACCCAGCAGTTCAGGGTGCAACAGGCCATTTGATTTGTGGTATGAGAATTAATTTAATTTTCTTTAAATGTTTTGAAAACAAGTCATTTCATAGCAGTATTTCGTAAAATATAAGAATTTTGATTTCATTGTGACTCATACAAAATTACAATGAAATTAACACTAAAAAAAAAAAAAAAAAGAAGTATTCATTTCACCTTTAGTGCAAAAACTGTGGATGTCATTAGATTACACATAATGATTGAGTAGCTTCTAATCTCCAAACATTTCCATTGTTGTCCTTTAGTTTACTTAAAGTCTGCAAACAGCGAGATTTCTAAAAGGTCTTATGACTTTTCAAGTCTTTCTGAGGTATGTATCATATCACAGGAAATTTATGAGCAGGCCTACATGGAATTTGCAGCTACAGCACAGAAATTCCCCAAAAAAATCTTTGCTGATTTCCACAAAATTCAAACACCTATCATTCTGTTTTTTAATGAAATCTTTTTGATTACGCTTTTAACTACCAGGAATCACTGCAGTTCTCTCAGTTATGTTTAACACTTATTAACCATATTTAAATACATTCCACATAATTTACTAAGAGATTAGTAAAGAAAATGTGATCGTACAGGGCAGTTAACAGAGGAGTCTGCTCTTATATCATTCTGTACACTCCCCTTACACACCCAGAGTGTCCAGATGAAATGGACATGTGATTAAGAGTATGAAGCAGTGCATTCTGTCTCTAAAATGGATCTGACTTGAGAAATGTTCTCACTGTATCTTTCTTCATCCTAATCAGTGCTGTGTGTACTTACTGTACGTTCTGATAAATTTCCACTGAGCTGTTGAGTCCTTCCAGCTGCTCCATAAGAAGCTGCAGATCTGAGTTGACATAACTCAACTCCAGCACCACCTGCTCCCGAACCTTATTATTGGACGTCGCCCTTGAAAGAGAGAAAAAGAGAGGATAAGCTAAGGTCACATGCAACTAAATTCACACCACGGGACAAGTGCCATAATTTTAAAGTCTGAAATGTACAGAAGGAAGAGGCTGATAAGACTGGAATCTTTGTTATTTTTTGTGCTCCAAAGCACATGACAGAAATAAGTGGTGAGTGGGCAGTACAGCCATGTTTGTCAAAGAAAAGCTTTAGAATTCAACTGCACATGTTAATATACACTAAATATAAAACAGAAATATACCCAACTATAGTCAATGAAATACAAAACCTTATAGAGGAACATTCGCATAGCGACCGTGTTTTCTGTGACCGCTATTCTAAACTCTAGGCAATGGGAGGAAGCAAGGTGAAGGTGAGCAGGTCAGGTTGAACTTGAGACTTCTGACCTTTATTCACACACTTGTGCTAAACTGTCAATCACTGTCTTCTATTTTAATAAACAAAAATGTGAAATTAAAATTAAGTAAAAAAGAAACTACTTATATTGTTAACATTGAAAAATTGTTATTGATCAAGGAAAACATAGCAAAGTAAAAAAAACTAAATTGTAAGATAATATTAAGATACAGAGGAATATTTCTGATTCCATCTGTTACATGCAATGACATGATTATTTATTTTAGCAAGGCCTGTGACATAATGCAGATCAGGATGTTCTTTAATTTTAAAGCAAATATAACTTTAATGAGTCATGTTTGTTCTTTGTTGAATACCTAACACGTCCCTTAATGATGGAAGCACATGGAAATGTCAACTGAGAGTGGAAGATTACTTGAACCTCTCTGAGCTTTTCACATTTTCTATTATAATACAGTGGTGCAATTTCAACAGCAGAAGAAGTCAGTTTTTTTTAAAGACCTCATGAGGTGTATATACAGTATTATTCTGTACACCAACTCAGAGTCACGTTGGCAGGGCGGGACCCCACAAAATTAGCACTCAATGAAACCGGTCAGGCCTGTGAGCTCACTCAAACAAACACACAAGAATGTGGACTACAGCCGCTTACATCTGAGAGAAAGAGACAGACAGAGAGACCGAAAGAGAAAAACATTATGGAAAGCATGTGGGAGGAGGGAGGTTAATAAAAGCAGACGACTTCCTTACAATTGATCTATTATGTGGCTATCCTTTCTCCCATGAACCACAAACCTCTGAGACCCATGAATGAGGGGACATTCCAGATCAGCTCTGAAGATAGAGCAGCTATGAATGGAAGGTAAAGAGATTGAGCAAGCATCTACCCCCACCCCATCCCAATATTAATGAGCTCAGGTAACCAAAAACACTCAGACATCCGGCTCTAATGAAGGGTTTTCAAACTGACTCATGTATATCCTTACAATACATACCAGGCCTTCTTTAGATCTGAATCACACATTAAACGCAGAGGCATTTAGAGTATTCCACCAAACTATCGGCAGAGAAATCCTCAGGCAGCATTGGCATGTATGTGTGAGATACGCATTGCCGTCCCCTCTCGTTTAATTTTTACTGCTTCTGCTGACATGTTTTTAAGAGAGTCTGCGTACGTGTCTGCGTGGACGTGTTAAACAGGCTGGGAGAAGGCCTCAGGGCCTTTTGCAAACACATCGCAGCACTGCAATGACCTCACTGGCGTACCTGTCACAACCGTCACCTGCTGACTAGTGGGAATTTCATTACATATAGAAACATTCCTTTGTAATTAAAATCACCAAACCCTTGTATCTGCTGGGATCCAGCCTTGTTTTCCACAACTGTAGCCAATGCCAGATGACAGTGACTTGACAAACATAGGCTATAGGCCAAACATATCATTAACCCATAGAGGGGAAAATAAAGGAGACTCGCTTCTTGAAAGAGCTTGTCCAAACTTTATTGTTCTAATAAGATTTAAAGGCACTTTGACGTCAACGCCAATCAAATGGTTCGCTCCGAGGACCAACCCCAGCAGGTGTGTCCTTCAAAACCATGGAGACAACAGACACACTTAACGTCCCCATGGAGACCGGTTTGTCCAATGTTACAGCGTGTGCTCGTCGTAAAGGGAAAAACATTGGCAGCTTTTGAGAGAGGTAATATATAAGCTGGATTTCTCACAACAAGATGCAAAAGCAGTTCTGTAAACTTCACAAGTACCTGTCTTTTCTGACTGTCTGAACAGGTATGAATGTGGGTGTTTGCTGATTAGATGTCAATGTTTCCTGTAGGCTTGTGTTTCATTTATATGAATGCTTCCTTGAACAGAGATGGATACAAATCTGGCAGACACTCTGGTGGCTCTGGTCAGTTACAAATCAGGCAAATTATGTCCCAAGTACAATCAGAGCTTCCTTGTCCTTTAAAACAGAACATTACATTTTCTTCACATTATTTGCGTAAATATTTAACCAGGGATAAACTGAAATTTCAGCAGTTAAAAAGAGAAATTAGGACAAAATTTGTTCAAAATACTGTTTAAACATTTAAGGTCACAGGTCAACAAGATTTTTGTTAAAGAGATTTTTTTTATTCAGCAAGGACAATAAATTGATCAAAAGTAACTGCAAAGACTTTTACATTGTTATTTTTATTTCTATTTTAAATAAATGCTATTCTTTTGAACTTAATCAAAGAAACATGTGTCACAGTTTGCACTAAACATCAAGCAGCACACCTGTTTTCAACTCTGATAATAAGAAATATTTCTTGAACACCAAATCAGCATAATAGAATGATTTCTAAACAATGTGACAATAAAGATTGGAGTATTGTCTACTAAAAATGGCTTAAATTACATTAAAATAGAAAACATTTATTTTAAATTGTAACAGTATTTTACAGTATTACAGGGTTTTTTTTATATTTGTGATAAAATTAATGCAGCCTTTGTGAGCAAGAAAACTTGAAAAATCATTAAAAATCATTTTTTTTAAAAATGGCAATATATGTAAATTTCAATTTACTGCAATTCATAGTGGTGTATGCAAAAAATATTACACTGATCAACACTAACACATGCATAATTATATTGTTTGGTCATAATTTGTCAATTTTGTCATTAAGTCAATTGAATGCCAATTGAAGGAAGTGAGTGTACTCAGTTAGATAACAAAGGCTAATTTAAAATGACCATTTTTGGTTTTGGTTTCCACTTTTGGCCAATTATTTGAATCACTACTTAAAGCACATTACTTGTTACAAACTTGAAAACATGCATGTTTATGTACTGATGTATCATTATTAACAACAAATTCAAATTTCGAAATGATTCATTTTAGAAAGGCAAGTTTCAATGTCTAACTTTTATGAAACTCTTCTTCCCTTGACGTGCTACTGGACACCAGAGAGGTAACACTAAAAATATTTGCATTATACTTTGCATATTTTTTTAGTCAGACACAGTCTTTTCCTCTCTTGTATGGATCAGCTATGCATGACTGACCGGCGATTACCATTCAAATCAATGCCAGCATTTTACATTTGACAGCTGGCTGCTAGAATGTTTAAAAACTGCTTGTACGCTAAATGTTTCTAAGCAAAGCAATTTTACATTTGGTTTTAAGATATTATGTTTACAGGTTTCAATGTCCTAGCAAGGACTCTATGAGCTTCACAGGCATGAGGTCTGAAAAGTGAAAATCTCATATAGCATTCCCAGTCTCTTTAGTCATCAGCTTTTAACAAAGGCACAATGTTACTGTGTCTATCAACAACTCCAAATCTAAAGGTAAAAATGCACACCTGACTGCCAGATCAGAGTGCAGATGAGCTCCAAACATTTTCTTCTGCACACATGCACACAGAGAAATAATTTGATGACAGGTTAGCAGCAAGACGTCTGACTACAACTGCACAAAGAGCAGAGGATTCCTCTAAAACTGGGCAGTGATTCACCCGACAGATCCAGTGCCAGACACTTAGAGATAGATGCTGTTATGTAAACAAAGAAAAAATATGAAATATGGTACCTTCTTTAAGAAAAAAAACTTGGTTGGGTTTTTAGGGAAAGAGTTCCTGCATATGTGTGCATATCCACACATAACATGCAAGGTAAGGGTGACGAATGAGCATTTGTCCTCGTGTTTGTGTCCACACATAAGAGAGCTTGACTTACTTGAGAAGGTTCTCCGCTCCAGCTCTCATCCTCATCTGCTTGATGATTTGCTGGTTGAGAAGTGCTCTTTTATTCTGCAGCTTACTGCGGCCTGTCTGAGCAAATGGATTACATCCCTGTCAGAGAAAAAGAAAAAGATCAACAACAGTATACATGGCAAATCTAAAAAGAATTTACTACCTGTTGTGAACATTCTTACAAAGCATTACATTGTGCCTATAAATGATAAGGACACAAGCACATGCCAGCCAACACATACACCTTGTAATGTTTTTAAGGTGTGGCGTATCCAGTACATGACGTAAAAAGATCAATTTCTCACCCAGGCACACCTATAGGGAGTATCTGTCATAAATCTGATATCTGAGGGAGGAGGTCTGATTTATAGGAGGCTGGTATCAATCTAGATGGTTAAAATAGCAAACCTCTTACTGCACTAATCATGACAAACATTCCATAAGATCCTACAGTAAAAACGTACTGTCTACTTCAGAAAACAGGTCCACTTACTATGACATAATGTCTTTTCTAATGTCTCTAGTCATCAAAAACTGATGTTTATTCATAACTATTGCTTGTGTGAACAGCAGATGCCAAACAGCAGGGAAGTCAAACTGGCAATTTTATAGTAGTTTACTGTTTAACGTGTAAAAGTACATACTTGTGTTCACACAGTTAATGTTTTGGACTTGACAAAATGTGTGGTCACATTTTTCACAAATATGTTTGAAATCCAGTGGTCTCAATAGGAATCTGTGTGATCTGGAATGTCATTCAAACTCAAAAAAGTTTGCAATGGGTTCGTGTTGCTCAACTAATTTCCCACACTGGCCCACAAAAAGCTACTTGGTTTGAAAGCAACCTGTTTGTCAGTGGCACTTCATGAATCGCTATACTATTAAAAATGGACAATGGACCTTTGTTTATCATGAAATTAGCCCAAATATGATTGCACTAACAGGTGTGATGTTCTTACAACAGCTTACTGTAGAAGTTCAAATACACATGACCGAAGTCAATCCTATTTTGTATCTGTGCAAAGGCCGTGAATAACATCTACAATAACAAGTACAATGACAATGACAATGACTGAAGTGAATATCAAAGATTTCATAATGCCAGAAGGTCTTATTTGACTACACATTATTTCATAACAACTACAATCAATGATTATCTATCATATCTTAATCATTGGACTGCGGCAATAAAATATTTCATTTGTAGGTGCATGTGAAAACAGATCTGGTAGAAGACAGACACCAACTACATCTAAAGTTTCAGATGACACAGCTCATATCTCCCTCTCTATAAGCTATCAAAACCCCATGTGAAAAAAAACCCAGCACACTCGAGACACGAACATGTGCAGTGCAGAGCTCCTCTCGTATTGTATGACATGACAGACCACTAGCTGCCCAGTGCGGTTTTGTTCTCACGATACAGCTTAACTGAAAATGCCAACACAATTATATAATTTGGTTGTCACTTTTGTTAACAAACTGATTGAGTGTGAAAGTAGCAATCTAAAACAAAATGAAAACTATAGCCTGCTGCAGTTTAAACATGGGCTGTCTCAATACATGCAATACATGGTTGTCAAAGGGACACAGCTACACATTCTAGAACACTGACCAGGGCAATGTTTATCCGAGCAGAACCAAAGAGCTGCCAGTGCAACTGCGTTCCACAGCCACAATCACACAATAACCCTCAACTAACAATGCAAACAGAGCAGAAACAAGGTCCTAATCAAACCAGGGCACAAATGAGACAGAAAACAGGGCCTCAACTAAGTTCTATAAGTTTTCAAAATTATGTAACTGCTATATATGGCAGTTATCTGCACAAATATGAAACCACAGTAACAAATGTTCATTTCTATTTTCAGCTATAGGACATCCTTTAGATGTGCCGATGAATAACTGCTCTGGTTCTGCATTGGGATAACAAAGTTGGGCTTCAGTAAACAACCATTAAAGAGTTATGCAACAGAAAGTGTATTACGTTCTCATCAATGATTCATTTTCGTCAAGACAAACTCTTTCCTTCTTACTCATGGATTGTTGGGTGCTGTTTGATCACTTTACTCATTCTGCGTAATGCCGCACAGAAGCCATGTTATACTAATCGTAAAGCACTGAACAGCTTCTCATGCCTGTGCCGGGACATGAAATTGGAGCATCTGTGTTTCATTAATGTTTGTGGTTTGGCTATGCACTTTCACTGGGCAGATGCAACGTTAATAGGAGGAAAACTGGAAAAACATGCTGAATCTGCGATTCAGTCTCTCCAAGTCCCATAGCCCAAGCAGGATCAACTCAGGCGGAACTGGACCAAAACCACATCACCACTCTGAACCAGCCCCCACCTGGTAACGGGCCTGAAACCTTCTCGCTGCAAACGGTGACCACACTCATTTTCAAAAGAATTAATGTAACAAATGAAAAGGACACACAGGAAATGTACTGAACAAACGCAACCACTTCCAGCAGTAGAGTAAAAAATGCCTTTCGTCTAAAATCCAACCATCCATGCAGTAACATAACCATATTTGCCAACATTAACTCAGAAAACCCAGTCTGTGGTTCATTTTTCTGTTTCACTCTATGTTTCATGTGAAGGGGACTTCAGAAAAAAAACATTTTAAGAGAAACGGGAGAAACTGATCACTGTACTGGTCCAGTTTGACATCAAACAAGAATAAGAATTAGGAGAGGAAGCCCTGAACAAAAAGTCAAACAGATACTCTTGACACAAAGAGAGGTGAGTTCAACAAAGACAATGGGCCTCTTCAGCTGCCATTCACACTGACAAGAAAATCCTGAGGATAAAAGATCCAGGATAAATGCCAGAAACCTGCCACTATTTACTCTTCCAAAGTTCAAAGTAAACACATACATGCACACACTTCAGGGCGGACAGTACGAAAACATTTATTTACAAACACACTGAACCAACTTCACCATGACCACTGCAGAATCTGAATATAAAGAAATCAGGTGTCAAAATGTAAGGTAAGCAAATAGCTGAAACAACTCTTTGAGTAAGGTACACAGTTCTTTACAAATAATTCACCACAGTTTCCACCAAAACACAATAATATTTCAGCAAAAGACAGCAATGTAATAATTCTTGCAAATACCAGTTCTTCCTAAAACTGTAATGAGTATGAATGGATTGTAATGTGTTCAGGTGTGTGTTTCTCCGAACCAGACCAACAATCTGTGCTTTTGTTTATTGTCATTTTTAATTTAGTGATTTTAAATTTTTGTTATTTTAATGACTGTCAAATTGTAAGCAGCAATCGCTTTTTGCACATAGTCTACATGTAAATATATTTGTTTACATTGACTTCAAATTGAACTACATTATTTGGAGGACAACACTACCTGGGCAGGATGTGAAATAACAAATACGTAAATAACTGATTAAAATTATATTTTAATGTTAGATTATTATTGTTTTAGTAATTATTTTTTGTCGAAAACTTGGGTTACTAATTTTGTAACTAAGTAACGTTGATATAAAAATATTAAGTAAATATTTAGGAGCCAAAACAAAGATGGTTTAACAAGGTGAATGAAATACAAAACTGAACCTTTAAACGAGAAAGTCTAAACTCTTTCGCTCGGCATTGTTTGTGGGCATCAGAGCTCGCCAGCGTCCACATGCCCCGCAGATGTGTGCTCATCTCCAACAGATCCTGTTACAAACACCTAATGAAGAAGAAGGGAGGCTGGATGCCTCGTCCTTCACTTGTTATCAACCCCTTACGTTTTAAAATTCGTGAAAGTACATAAAACTTAGTCACGTATCTTTTTAACACAACGCTATCAAAACAGCAGTGATGTATCCATCTAGACGGTGATCAATAAAACGTCCTGATGAACTTATCACCTCTAGAAACATCGAGAAAAACGGAAATGAAACTCCGAGTCACTGACCTTTTTGAAGTAGCCACTCTCCACCGGTCCGTTGGTCTTGCACCCATTGGGAATAAGAGTGTCCGTCATTTCTGAATTCTCAACCGACTGCCTCGATGAAATTCAGAAAGCAGAAGTCGTAAGTCGTTGCTGCAGCTCAACAGGTGTGTGTCTCTAAGGAACTCAAGTCTCAGATGTCTGTTGATGATCCACTGTTGTGCACTCTCCTAATCACTTTCTGCATTCGCTATCTGCGCAGCACTTCCCCGCTCGCCCCGCCCCGCTCTGGCTGCGTCACGACAGTGGGCGGAGTCTGTCTGATCTTACCTGCGCAATTGCCACGCCCCCGATTCGACTTGCTTATAAAGGCTCAACTTCAACGTTATTTATAGCTCAGATATTGGTAACTGTTTAACTAGACGGATAGTTTTCAAATTACAGACCCACACGAATTTTTGATCTGTCAAATATGACTGTAGTTAAAAATAAACAAATAAATATAATACATAAAAATATATAAATAAAATGTTCTTCTGCAATGAGACATTATGCAAATACACTGAATCTATGTATCTGTACATAGATTATTTTATACATATTCTGACTCTTTTGCCTGTTGTAAACATAAGTTATTTGTATAGTTGTACTACACACACACACACACACACACAAACAAACACACAAAATCATAATACTTTTTTATTTTTATTTTATCTGTGTCTTCTTGTTTTTATATTTGTTTACGATTCTGTATTTAGGCAATAATGTAAGGTAAAAGCGCCCTCTAGTGTTTTGATTCTAGAAGTTGAATGCACTGAACGTGCTGTTCACGTTTGGCCTAAATTATACCCGCCACCGGAAGCAGATTTATGGAATAGGTTCAGTGTGCCAGACACTCTCTAACACAAACAAACACAGTCTTATGTGTTATGGACATATTTGCAAATACTTTTGAGCTTTGAGGAAATTTTTCTTCAGCCTGGGATTATTGCTTTTTCTGGGCTGTTCTCAGCTGTAACAAATCCTTGTGTGATTTTCTGTCTGATCCCAGAGCCACTAATAATGTCTGGAGGTTTATTTTTGTTCTTGCCCTTTTAGCCTGGAGAAGAAGTGAAATCTCTCATAACATACACAACACACAGCAAACACACTCAGAGTTCATGTTAGCAATGTGGCCTTCTTTGCCAACTGGATCAATGCTGTCAGACAGCATGTTAACACTGGGGCCACAGATTTGAGGTCAAAGAACTGCTGTAACTGGTCTCACAACACTGTAGCCCACATATGAATACTCTTATTTACTGAGCCATGGCAGACAGATTATCTCATACTATAGACTGTCTTTGTTTCAGAATTGTTGTCCCCAAAAGTTCCAAAAGCCTCTTCAAAGGCATCATGCCCATTCAAACCAAGGGGGCACTATTTCACATTTTTGAGTAAAATGTATTTTGAAAGTGCTTCCAAAAAATATGTGTATATAATTCTTTGTTTTATTTGCATAATTCACAAAATGAAATCACCTGAAATACATCGCATTCCACTGTTTGATGCTCTACACCTCACAATTAAAGCACATCATTGAATATCCTTTTAAATACATAAACAATATTTAGAAGGTGCTTAACATGTCTAAAGTTCTTGAATTTTAATCTTTCATTCAAAAAATTCTAACCATTCATTGAAGTAAAACAATTAAAATTGGGTATAAAATTACATTATGAAGTAAATGTTTTTTCTCCAATACACAATAGCCACAATTATTAGCATCACAATGAGTAAAACCAAAGAGTAGTTCTGATGTGCAGCAAAAGATTGTTGAGCTCCATTATATATAAAGTGGCTATAACAAAATAGCTAGAGCGTTAAAAATGTACATTTCCACAATCAGGACAATTGTTGAGATTTTCCAATCAACTGGATAAGTTATAAATCTGCCTGGAAGGGGACATATTCCTTTATCAGTCAGTCATAGAGTCAGAAAGGCTCAAAAAGAAATATCATCTAGCACCCCATTTTTAATTGATTTACTTCAAATTCACTAATTCTACATAAGAATCGATTAATTAATGAAACATGATTTTTTTTTTCTATATATACCCTATTCAAGACCTTCTCCAGGAGAATGCATGATTAGAATAAATAGATTTAGAAAGTCTCTGAAAGAGATACAAGTGAAATTTAAACAGATCTGTTAAATCTTCCACAACCCACCACACCACAGGGCTTCTACAAAAAAATAATGTCAGATACTAAAAACTAAATCGAATCATTTAGACAAGGCTTCTACAAATAAATGAGAGTTAATACAAAAATGTCATACAAAAAATTCCTGTTGAATGCTTGCAAAATTAAGTGAAAATGAAATGTTTTTTTCCTCTTTTAGTTCATCTTTGAAAAAGATTGCATAAGCTTCTATAATATGTCATACAAGATGTTTATGACCTCTTTGTATCTTTTCTATGCACTAAATGTTCCTGGGCTTTATTAATGTTCTCATACTTAAAGCTGCAAGTGCGCAGCCTTGCATTGAATTACGATGTATTTGAGTAGATTACATATCAAATTGTATACAATATATAAGTAATATATAAGATCACTTATAAATAAATATAAAGATAAGTAATGATATCATTTATTTTCACTGTGGCATGATTTCCAAAGGTCCTTAATGAAAAGCAATTGCATGGGTGTAATGCATTTACATTTATTCATTTAGCAGACTCTTTTATCCAAAGCAACTTACAATTAGGAAATACAACAAGCAATTTATCATAAAGAGGCAAATAAACACAGGAAGTGCCGTAATACAAAGTTTCAGTCATTGTTCAGATTAGTACAAGCTAGATGGGGGGATTTATAGAAGGAGAAAGCAAAGTTGTTGGTTTTTTTTGCATCTATCATTGTTCCTGTTGTGAATGAATTAATCACGACATTCCACAATACTCTGCGTAATGCTCTTTTTGATTACATTTCTTTTCTATTCTCTATCCTGTGATTGTGCAGATATACTCTCCAAAACCTTTACCTTCTCTTTTTCTCTCTGGTGGAATGAGCTGGCAGCCTCCACCCAAACCGCTAAAATCATCACATCTAAACACTTAAGATCCACCCCACACTCTGAAACCAATGCAGCCACCAAAATACTGTATTTTCAACACGAAAACCCCTCTGCATGAGCGTAACAATTTATGATACCATTGTTTTGATTAAATGTAACACTGACAAACAGTTTTGGCCATTTTGATATGTCGGTATGCCCCGAAAAAGCTATTTCATCACAGAGCTCAGGTTTCCTTTACAGAGCACTTTGCAAA
>SCHK01408139.1:0-15807 GCA_004124795.1 Poropuntius huangchuchieni | reverse complement strand
TAGATCTATCTATCTAACAGTTTTCTTAACCTATAGGCAGATATTTATTCTTGTTTAAGGCAAAAAACTCAATTTTGATAAATTTAAGACTTCATATCTAATGTCATTTTGTTTCTAAAGCAAATATATGTCGGTTTAAGAACACCAAGATATTTCTACTGTAAAACAAGACAAAAATACTGAGTAGGAACATGATTTTTGCAGTGCAGCAGTAGCGGAAAGACATTTGAACACTGAGTTCTCAGTGACCCACCTTTGACAAATGAAATATGACAGATCTGTGACCACACACGGCGGTTCAGAGCTCGAGGTGAGGATGAAGGGTTAACCCACCGTAGAAGCCACAGAATACTGTCCTTTCCAGGCAGTCAGATGAACTGCAATAAATAATGATGATTGCCTAAAGTCTTCATTACAGTGAACCTAAGAGACATGTAAATGAAACTAGTCGGCGGCGGCGTTGGGTAGGTTTCGCGAGCATGTTTAATTATCATCTCTCGTTCCTCCCTTGCCCTTTTGCAATCCCCGTGCATGAATATGTCCACGAAGAAACGGCCTCACTCTAATAATAATGAAAAAAGCCCCATGTTTTATTTAACACAGCAGAAGAGAGGATCATTCGAGTGGCGGCGGAGTGGATGTAGAGGCAGAAATAAGTGGGGTGAGAGACGCCCTCGCAAATATTCTCGGCACACGCTCGGCCATGCGTGGCGTGAATGTGTGCGTGCATGCATGCCGGCTCTTTTGCTCTTATTTGCACCACCGGCGAAGTGAAATCAGACTTTGCAGCAAAGCTAACTGGTCAAACATCAAAATAAAAGGCGAGAACGGAAAACATGTGCATATTCCTGCCTCTCTGTAATCATTTTTGAGAACGCTATTGGCATACTGAGAGAATCTAATAAGGTTGGGGTCCTTGAGATGCAGTCGGTGCTGTCAGAGAGAGCGCGGTTGGAGACGGAGCCGAGATTGGAGTGGGCTCTTTGTCCTGAGGGACGTGGAGGGTCCTTGCACTCTCCCTGTCCTCATTATGGCAGACAAGGTGCTCGGCCGCGAATCAATGGCGACGGCTTAGACACTAACACTGGGCGCATGTGGTAATAGGTTCATACGTGTGTGTGTGTGTGTGTGTCTTCAAGTTGGTTTTTGTCCTGGAAAAGCCGCCGTTAGACTCTTTGCACATTTGCAGACCATACAGTCCCTCAGTGCTCAAGTTAATGGCGGTAATTTTTAATGTTGAGTTATTACGCCATTGCGGACCTATAATGAAAGTGAAATGATGGTGATTTCAGAGCAGCGGGGTATGAAGACTAGCCGTGTTTGCTCTGGCTGCTGATTCTGTGCTTTATACTGCTGTTTGCACGTGTCATCTGATGCAAATGTTGCTGGAGAACCTAATTAACGTTTTTAATGGGCCTTTTCCACCTCTTGTTTTTTGGTGCGTAGTGGGAATCTTGGAGATATATTCTCTGAAAACAATCCAGCATAAAGTAAATGTTGTTTTAAGGACGTTTTTATGAGAAAGATTTCAAATTCTGTCTGAAATGTATTTAGTTATTTGTTATTTACAGTAAATCTCTATAAAAAAAATAAAGCACACTTAAGCGTCAAATCAATATTTTTAGTCAATTTCAAATAAATGTAGTAATGCTTAAGTGAATTTAGGTATTATAACAGTATATTTTACATTGTGAAAAATGGAATATGATTCATTTCGAAATGAAAAGTCTCTGTAATGGAAGACGGGAGTCACTTGAGTTAAATCTTCACTGTAATATTGATGCATAACGTCAAAAGGAATCCAAACAAGTCCATAATTAAATATTAAATATCCAAATAATGCATTTATTAGTATTTGCCGATATTGAATATTTTGTAGTCAATATTGATAAATTGTGCCAATATGTTTTGCATCCCTAGTGATTGTAAAAGACTATAGTTGCAGTTTTGTGGTGAGCGATAACGATCTTTTCTTCAAAACTAATCGGTATTTATTTTCTGTTTTCCACACAATCATTTCTAAACGTCCCTAAAAAAGATCAAATGCAAATGCAGTCTTGTTTTGAGAAAATTATTTTTCTTGCTTCATCTTGTTTTCCATTTGAATTAAGTTTATTATTCTTACCATTGGCAAGTATTTTTTCTTGTTTTAGTCATAAACTCCATTCATTTTGATACCAATTTTTAGAAAGCAAGTTATTTTGCTTCTTAAATACGTTGATTTAACCCTTATTCGGTGCTGAAAATCCTGAAAAATTGCTTGTAAATCTCTTATTATGTGATATTATGACCAAATCTTGGATTCAATCTTTTTGTCAACTTGTTTTCTTTCAGCTGGCACAGGTTTTGTATTTCTTTTTGGAACTGATTGATCGCAGGCCTCATTGATTTTAGCTCATGCACCTCAGTTTTTAAGCGAAAAACACATCATTTGTGGATAATTTTGGCAATGTTCGTTCAAAAACGGAGAAAATTTAGAAGCAATTTTCTGCAGGCAATTCAATCTTTTTCTCAGCTTCTTTTCTTCTAAGCACTTAAGTTTGAGAGAACAGGTCATTTTGCATCTCAAGTAAATGCATCTTAATTTAAACCTTTTTCTGTGCTGAACATACTTCATCTAATTTGCTGTTGCTGTTTAAAAATTACAGTACTTGTAAATTAAGAATTACTTGTAAATCTCTCATTATGTGATATTATCACCTAATCCTTGATTCCATCTTTTTGTTAACTTGCTTTGCTTTCAATTAGCACAGGTTTTGTATTTCTTTTTGGAACTGAGTAATCATAGACCTCGTTGATTTTAGCTCATGCACCTCAGTTTCAGAGTGAATAAAAACCATTATTTGTGGATATTTTTGTCAATTTTTACTCAAAACAGAGAAAATTTATAAGCAGTTTTTTTGTAAGATCATTTTTGACTGGGAACTCCACAAGTGTTAGAAAGTGGGGAAAATCCCCCCCAAAAAAGTTCAAAAAAATAATCTTGTTTTCCATTTCAGATTATATTTCTATAGTTTTTTCCATTTTCAGATTATATTTCTATATTTTGTTTTCTCATTTCAAGCATAAACCCACTTAATTTTAATAGATTTTTCAGAAAACATAATTTTCTACCCTGCATGAGCAGTCAGTAAGTTTTAGTCCAATCTGATAATATTAACTAGCACTTTTAGGGAAAAGAAAATCCTCTCAGGTTGAACTGAATGAAACACAACATGAGGGTTAATAATGCTTAGACATTTGTACTGGAAAAAAATGACAAAAATACGAAGTAAGAAACTATTTTTCGCAGCGAGGCACCTGAAGCAGCTCTTTAAAATGCTAAAAGTGTGCTCATCAGCGACAGGCATCTGGATATATGCCACTCTTCTCCATCATTTGATGAATTAGTGCTGTCACGATCACTAGGAAATGTACACAAACATCTCTTTTTAATGAAATTCAATTGCACTAGGCAAATTGTGCTCCAAATAGTGTTTTGTGAATTTATAACAAGTCTCATGTGCAATTTAAATACTGACGGCTCAATGCTAACCCATTAGCATTTGTTTCTGCTGGATTGCATTCACTTCTTTAATACGATGCAGGGTTTTGCACTGAAATAACACGATGTAATCAAATTGTGTTTCTTTATAGAAAACATTTCTGTGATCACACAAAAAAAAAAATGTACACAAATATACAGTTTCTCGTTTATAGTGTTGTTTAACGTTAAATGGGCAAAGTAAATGGATTTTATTAGCCGCATTTGCATAGAAAGGAGGCATATTCACTGAAATGAATAATGACTTCGTTTAAACACTCATGACACAACTATCTATGAATAATAAGAGCTTAGCACTGAATTAACATTAAGTTGATGCAAACGTTTGCCTCGTGTTGATGAAATTGCTTGCAGGATCACTAGAAAATGCACACAAACATCTGTTTTTAATAAAACTCAATTGCATTCAGCAATAGTGAAATTATAACAAGCTTCACGTGCAATTTTAATACTAGAAAGAACATTTTTTTCCAGTGCATTTAGTAGATAGATGGCTGGCTCTTGGAGTTTTGCACTGAATTAGCTGAATGCTAAAATGCTGCAACTGTATTTCTTTAGCGTAAATTGACAATCACAAGCAATCACAACGTTATGTGAGTAAATTAAATTTTGCATTCTGTAAGCCATATTTGCATAGAAAGGAGGCATGTTTGCGCTGAAAAGAATAATGACTCCATTTAACAGCTCAATACTATTGATGAATAAGAAGAGCTTAACGCTGAATTGATGCAAATGTTTACTTTATTGCATTACTTTTCACAAGATCACTAGAAAATGCATTAACAAAGTACATTTTGCAAACAAAGTGCATTCTGTGAGATTACTTTGAATAGAATTATGCATAGAATTTTGCTCNCTAGAAAATGCATTAACAAAGTACATTTTGCAAACAAAGTGTATTCTGTGAGATTACTTTGCATAGAATTATGCATAGAATTTTGTTTATTCAATAATAAGAGCTAATGATGAATTAGCATGCTGAATGGGCCCATCATTGCATTTATTTTTTACATGATCACTAGAAAATGCATTCAATAATTAATAGCACAGACTTTTTATGAATAAGGTGCAATCTATAAGCCATTGCTTAAAAAATGAGAAGACATATTTACATGATCAGAAAATGTACATAAATATACAGTTTTGTTAGCCTCCTGCCAAAGTGATCGCAACATTAAATGAGTAAAGTACATTTTTGTGAAAAAGTGCAATCTATAAGTGACCAGTCTTTGCTTATATATTTCAGACAAAAAATTCACGATTATTATAAGGGTTTTTGTGCAAATTCAAGCATTTAAAGGCATTGATTGATGGGTCCACTAGGTGGCGCTCACAGTTGCATTGTCTCTTTTAAGAACTACGTACTTGAAGATGATGACAATAAAAGACAAGAAGAGAAATGTTGAAACAACAAAAATGAATATATGCAGGAAGATCTCAGGTTTGAATGTAGTCAGAGTATGTGTAAATAGCGCTTTTGTTAATAAAACACATTCTACACACCTCATTTGCATAAAAAGGCGTGCTGAAAAGTATAATGGTTTAAATCAAACGCTATTCCAGCACATTTAGCATCTGGTTGAGCTGGACTGCGGGCAGCGTGTGAATAAAATGCAGGGTTTTGCTAAATGGTTTAGTATCTATGGGGGAAATGTTTACAAATCCTCTACGGCTTGATTGCCTTAGCGACACATTTTAAAAAGTCCAGATCGCCAAAAAAAGCACCATCTGTCAGCGCTGTTTCCAACAGGTGTAATAAGCAACCTCAGGCTCGTAGCCCAATGCAATCGAATCAGCCCACCCTGGCAATGCGATTACGTCAACGGCTCTTTCCCACTAGACGCGCAGGCCAGGTCTGATGGACTTCGAGCCGGCAACAACAAAGACAAACAGATCCAGAAACAACACAGAGCCACAGAATCTGAGCAGGGCCAAGTCTGGAGAGCTGCACATGGAAAAAGATAGGAGCCAGTTTTGAAAGACGAGGCATCTGTTTCGGCTGGCAGCGGATGGATTTCATTGCGCTTTCTCTGCCAGCCGACCATCTTGGTCCTGCAATGGGGGAGACAAACGAACACAAACCATCGCATTGACCCACTTGCCCCACCGTGTACCGCATTAACGTGCAGAATTGGTTATGATCTACTGAACAAACCGTTCACCTGCTCCCCGCTCCCTGCCAGCACATGATCTCCGCTTTTCTGCTGAAGTTTGGAAAGCTGCATGCTTTGGTGATGCTTGGGAGATAAAATAACTTTTACTCCAAGGATATATCTGCATCTTGGGGTTAGCAATAAAGTAGTAGGGAAGTTATATGTTTTTATTTTACAATGTTCCCAAAAAGGTAAAGAGAAGCCAATTTATTATTGGTGGTCTAAAAATATAAGGTTGGAGTTAAAAAACAAAAAACAAAACGTTTATGCATTTGGCAGATGCTCTAATCCAAAAGCAATTTGGAGTTTATCCAAAGACACGCATACTTTAAGGACAAGTTGCATGCTTTAATGATGCTTGGGAGCGTAAATACATTTTATTCCAAGAAAATGTTTGTAACTTAAGGTTGCAAATGTGAAATGGGAATAAAAGTGGTAGAGAAATTGTATGTGTGATGTCCAAAAAAAATGTAATATTTGTAAAGAGAAGCAAATTCATTATTGGTGATCTACAAATATTTTATAAGGTTAGTGATAAATACATTTATACGTACATACGTAAAACATTTATGCATTTGCCAGGTGCTTTTATCTAAAGCTATTTAGAGTTTTTCAAAGACAATCTGTATGCTTTGTGATGCTTGGGAGCTTAAATAAGTTATATTTCAAGAAAACATCTGAAAGTTAAGGTGGGCTTTTTTTCTAGGTGGAGGTTGACCCAACTCCAGTAAGGCTACAGCCTAAGTAACCTAATATTAGTGTAAACTGTTAACAATGTACATTATAAACCAGTCTTTTTAGGCAAGTACCAGATAATGAGTGTCATGTCATAATATGACAAAAACGGCATGTAACGTGATCACAATTTAATACAAACTTTGTAAGTTAGGCCTATTGATTGTAATGATTTAATTTCCACTGTTATTCAAACAAACAGGCTAAATATTACAGAGAAAGCGAGCAAAGAACGCAGTATCAACTGAGCTTTTTGAAACTCTGAATCAGTTAAACCACCAAATGATTCACTGTTTCGAAGCGCTCCAATCGGATTGCGTACAGCACATCCTTTTATTCAGAAGAGTACTTCAAAACGCGTATCGCAAATCATTTGATTTAGACTGGGACTTCAGAGTGGGTTTGCGGGATGTTTTTTATATTAAAACCAATTCATTATGGGTGATCTAAACATATTTTATAAGGTCGGCGGTCAAAAAAAATTACATTTATGCGTTTGGCAGATGCTTTTATATAAAGCGATTTAAAGTTTGTTCAAAGACAAACTGCATGCTTTAATGATGCTTGGAAATGTAAACAACTTTTATTCCAAGAAAATGTCTGTACCTTAAGGTTGCAAATGTGGATTAGGAATAAAAGTAGCAGTGCAATTTTATGTGTGGTGTTAAAAAAGTAAATATTTTTATAGATAAACACACACATGGTTATTTATGCATTTGACAGATGTTTTATCTAAAGCAATTTGGAGTTTTTCAAAGAGTTGAATGCTTTGGTGATGCTGTAACTTAAGGTTGCAAATGTGAATTAGCAATAAAAGTAATAGCCTTTAATGCAGTGACATACGTTAGAGCAAATGCACTTAGGCTGTTGTCAAACTAGTTGATTTTTGGGTCCAAAATGAGTTCCAATTTGTGGATACATCAATATCAATGCTATCAGCAGCTGTTTACAATTCTAACCAGTTAACGATTCAAGAGAAGATGCCAGTTTGATGCACCATTAATATTTGTCCCTGGTTTTCTGCCCTAAATTCAACATGCACACAGTAACATTTGTACTGTATCTGCATCCCAAGAAATCCTCGCTTCAGTTAGTCCACATGAACTATACAAACCAAACAAACCGAGCGCTGACGTCAAACAGACTTGAGTCTGCAGCAAAAGTTCTCGTGTGAAAGCGCCCTCAGATACCCTGCAGGGACTTATTGTGTTGCAGTGTGATTAGTATTCACCGTGAAAACAAAATGTCGAAGCAAAATATGCCCTGCAAGACAGACAGAACAAATGCAATCTCTCTCTCTCCCCCCCCTATTTAAAGCAATTAGTCTTAAAAAGACAATTAAAGAGATACCGATTCATGGCTCGTTTTGGAATAATAACAGATGCGGAAGAACTCTCATCTTTGATATTTTGTTAATTTTCTGACTCGTCTAGGTCAGTCAAGGCCACATCATTTTAATTTGATTACATAAAGGCTGTTAAGCAGCCTCTGTCGTTTCAGGGCATCTGTGTTGGGTCAAGGGGAAACGGTGATGCATGTTGCACTAAAGTGTAGGTCACGTGACCTGCTCAAGGGTACAAAACCAGGGCAGAGAACCAGAAATCTTCCAGCTACTGGTGTGCTGCCCACAATCCCACTGCGGCATTGTCGAATAAGTCCCGGTAATGTTGAGGAAAGAATGAGCTAATGGAACTAAACACGTTTTGAGAACAGGAACCCCTCTGCCTTTGATGTAGAGACTAATGAGTCTTTTGCATTCTTGAGTCATTTGCATAAAAGTACAATGGTTGGCACCGAGGTACATGGATGGTGTATCAGACATGGTACTTCAGCATAATTGATAAACTCCATAAAAGAACCAATTTTGGTTCCTCAAATAAGCTTTCAAGTGAACAGTTCTTAAAGGGACCATCTAAAGAACCTTTGTCAGTGGAAAGATTCCATGAATGATAAATGTTCTTTATGAAACCATCAATGGCTATAAAGAACCTTTGTTTTTAAGAAAGTACACTCAAGATTTTTTGGAATCTATGGTTCCATGAAGAACTTTTAGCATCCGTGAAATCTTTCCATTCCAAAAACAAGGTTCTTTATATTAGAAAAAGATTCTTTAGATTATTAAAATGTTCTTTACATTGAGAAAAAAATGGTTCTTTGGGGTACCAAAAATTCTTTTTATATGGCATCACTGTAAAAAAAATAAAAATAATAATAATAATAAATTAAAAACCCATTGGGACCTTTATTTAAGCGCATACCAGAATATTTGCTTAAAAAAAAGAAAAAAAATATATATTTTTAAAACTTTATTTTTCAAAAAACTTTGTTTTTGGTAATAAAGTATTTTAGTCGTTTTGCTCTCTCTCTCAAAAAAAAAAAACAATTATTGACAGGTAAATTGAAATATTTTTAGATTATTGAGGAAAACTGATGTAGGAATTACTTTCAAACAGTTTCAACTCAAATTTTGCTAGTGAATTTAAAAAAAAAACAGCAAGTTCAGATGTATATAGTATCTTCTTCCAATAATTTTCATTTAGAACTTTAAGAAAAAAAAAAAAAAAAAAACTTTACACTGCCTTGGCTATTTTTTAAATGATATAAAAACTGCAGATCTGCAGAGTCTAATTCTGTCACAAAGACAGATGTGATGTGTTAGGACCTGTTTCAGTGATATCTGTCAGGTAATAGGATGTGTGATATTCAAAAACAAAGTGTTTCTGTATTTTCAAAGAGAAGCCGATTCATTATGGGTGATCTAAAAATATTTCATGAGGTTTGGAGTTATAAAAATATAAAATATATGCATGCATCTGGCAGATGCTTTTTTTTTGGCAGACACTTTGGATTTTATTTAAAAGACAAGTACTTTTTTATGAGTGACCAGCTGACAAAGTTACTCAAGTAAAAATATATTTTGGTTAGTCAGATTCTGCACTTCAAACTTGGATGGATGGAAAAAAAATAATCAATGCTGGAAAGGCCAGCAACTGTGAGCGAGTGTAAATTATGTGGTCAGTACATATCAAATTATCAGACGCCTGAATCAATTTCCCTTGTGCAGAACTGCTGAATTGTGAGAAAAAACCATAATGAGTTTCAGACAGATTTTCCCCAGAGCAAACATCATCAGCACTGTTGAGTCTGAGGGAGAACAAACTCTCAGGGTGTCTAGTTTACCCCTCCCACCATCCAAAACACACGCTGACATGAAAATTAAAACATGCTCTTCACTCACACAATGTTGCATGTCCTTCATCATATCCATTTTGTGTGCTTTGCAATGTTAAAGGAGCAGTTCGACCAAAAGGAAAATTCTGTTATTATATACTCACCTGTATTCTGTCGTTTTTTCCTAAGGAACACAGAAGGAGAAATCTGCATGTACGAAATAGCTGAACAAAGATTCTTCTAAATAAATAACAACAGAATTTTCATGTTTGCATGGGCTGTTCCTTTAATCGCACATTGATCTGTGCATAAACAGCACTGTCGTCAAACAATGAAAATCTCTTCTGATTAACAGGCGATTTATGTAAGCTCTAATAGGTGGCTTGCATGCACTGAAGTGCATTTTTGTGCATGCAAGGGCCACAAGAGACATTTTACACATGGAGTTCTCTATCAGAAATTTGGCGCCTGCATGGAGAAAAAACTCCCCCCACAGGGCAAGAATGATTAAATTTGTGTTCTTCATGGTAAAGGACTCAAAAAGTGGAATCAAACATCATTTCAAAGCAAGTATTCATCCATTCACAGCACACCGAGAGCTATTATTCCTTCCCTGATGCCCCATGCGTTCCCTGACAGATCAATAATACAACAATAGTACTCCAAACCCATACGAATCACCCAGAGGTGTCTGGTTTTCTTCATCTTTCTGATATTAACCATTTCACCACGTATGACAGTCTCAGAACGATCAAAAAGATGAGAGCTCGGAGTAGATGTCAAACGCAAATCACACAGCACTTTTTCAACAGTTAGTGTCAAAACCGCAGCAACGCAACATTTGTTTCTGCTGTGAGATTATCATCAGGTTCACAGGCCACCATTTACTGAAAATATATTAAGCAATTTGCATCATCCATTTCAGAGAAAATCAAAGCCAAGTAATTGCATGTAGATAATCAGCATGAATGATATTCACAAAGAATCGTGTGGAAATGAATCTCGGGCCATCTGCTGGACCTCTTAAGAATAGCCACAGACAAAAACAATACTTGTCTTTTCAACATTAAAATTATGAAAGTATAGGCCTAAATATCAGTATCAGTTACAATGAATCTTCAAGTAATATATGCTAATAACTTTTAATTTGGCAATATTAATATAACCACAAGAACATTAGGAAATTATCATAATGCGTCATTATTAATATTTGATTATTATTATTGTTTGCATATTGCACATCAACCACATAAAAGCGAAAATAACCATTATCGGTTTCTGAATATCGGTTGTGCCGATAATGCCACCTGCTGGGTCTAAAGAATATCCACCCATTACACCCATAGGTACATTTAATAATTAATTAGAAAACTATAAATATATACTTTAAATGTATGCCAATATAATATACAGCAATAACAACAGCAAGAACCAAAACAGCAATAACAAAATATCCACTAGAGTCACTAGTCTCATGGCGATTTAGTTATTATTATATGCATGTAAGATATCAGACATTTAACTAAATAAATAAATAAATAAATAACATTATCGGTTTCTGAATACCGAGTCTACCGATAAATGCCACCTGCTGGTTCTCTAAAGAAACGCCACCAACAACACCACTACACCGCTGACTGTTCAACATTAAAATTATAAAAATACATTTTAAATGACAATTAATATTCATATATGCTAATAAAAAGACCATGACTATGACAATATAATATAACCACAACAGCAATAATAAAATATTCACAATGAGTCACCAGTCTAATGATTATTTAGTTATGATTATATGCATACTGCATATCAGATATTTAAAAATAAAAATAACCATTATCCAATTATGAATATCGGGATCTACTGATAAATGCCACCTGCTGGATCTTTAAAACATAGCACCCAACAATGGCATTATATCCCTATGCAAAACAACTGTTAACATATAATAATTAAATACGTCAAAATATAGAAACAAAAACATTTTATTGATACATTATTAATAATTAAATATGCATGTGTGCATGATACATTCTGTGACATTTGTAAAAACAAAACAAAAAAAATAAATAAGTAAATTAATGAACATGAATATATTAATACAATTAATAGTGTATTTGATAATATATACTCATGTTAAACAGCTGTTTT
The DNA here is from genome assembly GCA_004124795.1 of Poropuntius huangchuchieni. NCBI lineage: Eukaryota > Metazoa > Chordata > Actinopteri > Cypriniformes > Cyprinidae > Poropuntius > Poropuntius huangchuchieni. Next base: position 4,050 of record SCHK01408139.1, on the reverse strand, counting down.
GCATATTGGTTATTATCGGACACCTAAAAAAACACATCGATGTCGGTCATGAAAAAACAACATTGGTGTCAAAATCTGTAAAGGCATCCACTGACTTTTTACACACAGAGATAGAGGAGAGGAAAGCCGTCTTTTCTCCTCTAAGTGTTGATATGCAGAACTCGTGTGTTGTGGAGCGCACTTGTCTCTATGATTTGATCACACACGCATACACACGCATACACACACACACACACACACATGATTCATTGGCAGGTAGACCCCCGGAGCCGCATTAGTATTCCACTCCAGGTCCCAGCAAAGAATGAGGCAAGGAACGAGTGAGGAACATGTTCTCTACAGAAGAATGCTTTAAGAATTGCAACTTACCTTTCCACAGCAACGCCAAGAGCAAAGCGAGCGCGTGTCGCAACATTGCGCAGCTCATGTTTTGAGTTGATTGTTTGTTATTTCTCTGTGTCAGTTCTTGCAGCAACAGTCCGTTTTTATCTTCTATGAACGGGAACACGCATAAACCGCAGTTGTCCGTCCGTGTGTCCTATTTCACGAAACGTCCGCAGTCTACAAATCTTCCAAGTGTGTCAGGAGTGCCACAAGACGGGTCGATTTTCCCAAGTGACCCTTTGCAAGGAGACCAAACACAATCTGTTGGCGTTTGGAGTGCCAGAGAATATATAAATAAATCCTTGCGCGAAAAAAAATGATTGTGTATACCTCCTCAGATTTTTTTCTTCAATACAAAGGCATCCACAGAAAAAGAGAAAAGCGACAGTTGAGATGGTTTAGTGGGATGTTGTGTGCTCAGTGAATCAGAATCACTGTGCATCGCTTCAGAGCGGAGCACGAAAGAAGCGTCTGATTGACAGCTCAAGGAGAACCTTCTCAACCAATCAGCGAGCGTCAAGGAAGTGGGCCGGGCACCAAGGAGGAGATTCCACCAATCGTGAGCACGGAGGGGCGGAGACTCCAAGAGCGCTATGATAATATAAGGTGATTTATAGCACGCTCAGTGCACTGCAGTACTGGAGGAAAGGTGTTTGCGTGGACATGCACATTAGTGCTTTATGTTCTCTATTGGGAGAGGTGTTTTGCGTGGGGAAACTTAGCAGAGAAGTGTTTAGAAATAAGGCACTTGATTTATCGGGTCATTTCGAAAGTGCGGTACGTTTTTTTGTGCGCCCATCTGACTTAACAGCCTAAATAAAATATTAAACTCACAGTTTTTGAAGATGAAAACCATATTAGTCACGAATGCATTCGGTGCTTTTGTTTGAGTGGATGTTATTATTTTCGCCATGTCCCCAGCTTCTAAAATTAAAAAGTAGGCTAATTTATTCAGAAATATTCCTAGTATTTTAAAATGCTTCAAATAAAACGCTGTTTCCATTGAAAATAAAATTCAATTGAAAATACAATTTCCGTCCTGTTAGTATTTTGTACAACTCCATTAATTAACAAAAGCCAGTGTCATCATGACATCATCCTCCAGGAAGTGACATCATTTTGGAGGGAAACCCCACCAGCAACACTACTAATTGGATTTGAATAATTCTGTGATGCTTTGTTGCGTCACCTCATTTGTTGGTCCAATCAGTAAATCAAAGAACAATGACTAACTATATATTTATTCATGCATACTCAAAAAGCATAACAGACCCACATTTAACTAACAAAAACAGTTACTTCCTAACATCATCCTCCAGGAAGTGACATAATTTTGGAGGGAAAACACCACCAGCAACACGAAAGATTTAAATAATTCTTTAATGTTTTGTTGTATTAGTTTGTTTGTTAGTCCAGTCAGTCTGTCACTATGTAATCACTGTTATTTATGCATATGCATTTTTTAAAATTATAGAGTAGCCTATATAATCACCCACCTGATTGCGGGTGCTGAACTTGAAATTATGTTTTATAATATTATATGGAAACAATGGTGACTTTGTTTGTGGTTTTGACACTGACTCGCGCCGTTGATGGTAATTTGGCGGGAATATTCACACCGTTCTCTCACAAGGTCAATGACTCTGGAGAATTGTGCTCTAACAGGGTGTTGACTGTCATCGGTAGATTGATGGCTGCCCTGACTGAAGTGAAGGGATGTTGCAACAGCATTTGAATATCAATATATGAACTCTGTATGATACTGAGCTGGAATTGAGCCTTTAAAAAGGATATTTGACTCAAAAAATCTTTTCAAAAAATCATTATTTACTGTCATTTCAAGACGATCAACCGCTAATAGGAGTATTGCGGGCGACTTGGCCAACTCATTCAAGAGATATGTCTGTGTGGGCTATAATTTGACCTCTAATGCAAATGTAACTGGTTTATGAGTGTAAAGTGCTTTGAGGTTTACTATGCATAAAAATGTTTTGTAAGTACACTCATTTGGCATCTGTCTGTGAAATCAATTGTGAAATGGTTTAGAGATCTTATGAACCTTGCCTTGACTTTGAATCATTTTTGTCCTGATATGTTGCATTTATCACATAAATGGCTCAGCGTTTAATTTAATATGCATGCTAAATGACAGCCAAGCTAACAGAAAACATTCTGGGAAGGTTTTCTCAACGTTATGAACAAACATTCTTCCAGTAACATTATTAATGTTCGTTCAAAGTTATCCAGTCTTTAATAAACTTAGTTTAGTTTTTTCTGAAACGTTTTAGTTGGATATTCATCTAACATTTTTTAAACGTAACTACTTGTTTTAGAACATTCAGAGAACATTCAAAAGTAATGTAAAATCATCAAATGGAATGTTTCCTTAACATTAATACATGCATCAAAAAGTTTTTTCACTTTCAGAGAACATTTTGAAACATTTTCATAATGTAATGTTAGCAAAATTTTCTCATTTTTTTTTCTGCTAGTTGTGTGATTAAAAGTTGTACTGAGTTTCACATTGTGTTCATGCAGCAAATCAAGTTCTCGTTCATTTCTAATTGATTTGAATCATCTTGTCTTCTGTTTTACTGTGTATTTGAACAAGTTTGCGCTTTCTGTTTGTTTTTGATGCTCAGAGAAAGATTTCACCAGAGCAGATATGGTATAATTTCCATTTCAAGATTGCCATCTGAACGCCATTGTCCCTCATCCATTCAGAGTTCTATGTGACAGCCCAAGACCTTTTCAAATGCAATCACGTTTTTCGATAAGTCTCAAGATTTTTCGGCGGCCCTACTCTTATAGTCTCTGCGACCTGCTTTGGTTTATCATTGTCATTTTTCTGTTCAAATTCGCTCACACCCACACGTCTCCTCCAAGAGCAGCATCATCACAACAGCAGCACACACTTGTGATATTGCTCCGGCTCAGACTGCTCATATATCTGGAGAAAGCTGTCCATTATCAATGGCAGCTGGTTGGCTGGCACATTCTGATCAGGGATCTTCTGATTTTTTTTTTTTTTTTGCTGTAACATTAAAGACTTAAAGGGGTCATATGATGCGTTTTCAAATTCTCTTCTAAATTATCTTTGGAATGTTACAAGCTCTTGGTGCATGAAGAAGATCTGTAAAGTTGCAAAGACTAAAGTCTCAAATCCAAAGAGATATTCTTCAATAAAGTTAAGTCAGCCACACCCCACTAAAACGGCTCATTCTAACACACCCCCACATCTCTACGTCACGATGTGGTGACGATTTGCACAGCACCGCCCAAATGTATATGAAAAGAAAGAATGCCTAACTTTCTCGCTCTATATTGTAGCTTCCGCCGGCGCCATTTTGGAGACGCTGTGTGTTTGGACGTGAGTAAAGAGGACATAAGAAATCTGTGGCTGAGTTTTATTTACAACACTGTCCCAGAGCAGTACAACACAAATACTCGAGTTTCACGGAGGACTGTTTTCTGAACATGGGAGAGAGAAAGGCCGGTTGTGCATGTAACCAGTCCAACTAGCCCTGCTCCGAGCGAGCCACGAACCCGGGTCTCCCGTATGCGAGAGACTGGCACTCTATGATCAGGGGAGTGAGGTTTATTCACACACTGCTGCTGGACACCAAGGCTGTTACAGAGAGGCTAAGTGGGCCGTTCCAACTTTAC
>SCHK01408130.1:0-16201 GCA_004124795.1 Poropuntius huangchuchieni | reverse complement strand
GCCTATTTCCAAAAAAAGTGGAGTGTTCCTTTAATTCAACAGGGAATTGATTTGCTGTGACTGATGATGACTATGTAAATGAAGCATTCTGACTGAAAATCAGTCAATTTTGGAGTATATACACTCAGATGGCCACACAAAAAAAGATTGCAGATTGCAAAAGCAATGCAGCTTTGATTACATGCATATTTCCTGTTGACCTTGAACCATTGTTATTAGAAAAAATCTTAAGGCAATGTGATTTAAATAGTAACATTAGATTTGTTGGTATGAAAGAATGTATATAAGTTGGTTCAGTGATGTTAACCCTCTACTGCATAGCGTTGCCCTCAGGCAACGGAAAGTTTTTCTTATGCCCCATGTTCAGTAGNGGAATAAAATCAGTTAACTGATTAGATTTTACAATTTTTTCCACTGTAGAATTATTTATCATATTGCAGTTGGCTACCATTTTTTAAAAGCAATTAATTATTTTGTGTGATTTTACCATGATTAAGGTTTTCATCTTCAAACACTGTTTTTTAGTTTTTGCTTTGACAGCAGGGGAAACGGAGTGTTCTGGTAACATCTGTTTTCACTCCTGCAGTTTTCTGTAGCTACTTTCCCATATCAACTGTTTTTTTTTAAACCCCACATTAAAAAATACCCAGAGAATATTGATGTACTTCTCAAATCGTATTCAACTGCAGTCTTACACTCTCACTTATATAACAAATACATGCTGAAATCCGCATGGTAAAACATTCTTGTGAATTTTTATATTTTGACAAAAAACCCCACATAATTTTGTTTGCAAAATAGTGTTTTCTCACTCATTTACAATCTCCAGAGATGTCCCCCTCCTCTCTTGTCTGTCTGTCTGTCTGTCTCTCTCTTTCTCTCTCTCTTAAAATCACAGTCATTAGTGCAGGAAAAGCAGCGTTACATTCAGAGGCTTCTCAGCAGTGAAGACAGTAAATACAGACTATTAGTGCTCTTTCTGCGTTAATAGTTGCTAGCCAGGGGTGAGCCAGGGCACAGGTGCAGGGGTCAGAAAGGGTTAGGGATGCAAATCCTCATGATGTTGACTTTTGGAGATGTGCAAACCTATGGATATTCAAATTGGACTAGTCTGTGTGGTTAATGACTAGTCAACTCATTGGGTATAAAAAAAAACGTGGTTTCAACTTCAAGCAAGCCTGATCAGATAGGAGTCTTTTACACATGTTCTTCTGTTCAGCTAGATAGCCTTTAAAGGGGTGAAATAGAACAGATAGGCTAGTTCACACAAACATGAAAATTCTGTCATGATTTACTCACCGTCATGCCATTTTAAATCCGGATGCATTTCTTTCTTACTAAACACAAAAGAAGATGTTTTGAAGGATGTTTAGAACCAACCAGTTTCTGTTCCCATTGACTTCCATTGTATTTGTTGACCTTATAATGAAGGTCAATGGGAACCAAAATTTTTCATCTACCAATATCCTCTTTTGTCTTCCATAGAAGAAATAAAGTCTTACAGGTTTGGGGTGAGTAAATGGTGGACTGTCCCTATAACGCACAAGGGGTTTAAAGACAAGGTTTCTGGAGAGGATAATATCTCCTAATGTAATATCTAAATGTTCTTTTTTTAAATCCTGTTGGAAACACCTTAAAAACCTCATGGCTTTTTCTTTGCTGCAATATTTTAAAATAGACCTTTCTGTCATCTGCTTAAGAATTAAGTAATTTACCACCATTACTGTCTACAGTCAGACTCAAAACCACTAAAAGTGTTGAGCCAAAAATGTCTTTGTACTCTCCAGGTATTGTCTTTTGTCTTCTTCTCTCGTTGTCATCATCACACCGCCCTGTGGCCCTTAGAGCTCAGACAAAAATCAATCCTGATGTCTCAAGTGTTTTAATAGACCAGCTGTAGCTGGGACACTTTGGCTGTGTCCCAATTTATGTACTCATACTACCTACTAAAGTAAGTAAAGTATTTTTTATTTATACTGTCAATTTATATATATATATATTTTATTTAATTTTATTTAATAATTTTGTTATTATCATATAGTAAAGATAAAAATTCATAACTGTATAACATCTAGGATATATAGAAACCATTTGACAGCCATGAATACGAGCAGGCTTCCATCTACATGTCTATATTCATGGCTGTCAAGTGCCTGTTTGTCTGCTTGCTTTCTATCCTTGTCAGATTGGTAGGATGAGAATGTATGTCCAGTATGCAGAGCTGACCTTGACAATACCAGCAGCACATTTTCTGATGAAATATAGTGATGAGACCAGATGAGCTAAAAATGTCCCTTCACTATACTGCTCATTCTGTAGGGTTCGCCACTGTTGCTGGGTTGCCATGAGTGAAAGTGTGTATGTGTGTGAGAGTAAATGTCTCTCAATGCCAAGCGTAAATGGATTTTTAATTAGCTGTTTCCACATACCATTGTGTATGTGCGTTAGGGAGCAGAGAGAATAGACGTTTCCCCTGCCAAACAGATTTGTTTGTGCTGCTGAGCTGTATTGTAAATGTGTTTAGAGGAAAGAAAAGGTTTTAAGCTCGCGTAGAAATCTTTATATAAGGATTGACTCTCCAGGAATTAAATATTAATTCATGCACTGAACATGCACTCATGTTGTCCATGTAAGTACATAAAGGAGTCTGAAACTCAAGGAAAATCATCTGTTGATATGTTTGTAGATAGGTGGGTGTGGTTTTGCACTGTAAAAAGTGATTTTTCAGTTGTAAATGAATCAAAGATTACTGGAGTACCATTTATGTGAAAATTCTATATCAGTCTTCTACATCAAAATTTTATGTTTGATTCATTGTGTTACTTGCTGTGTCTTTAAAGTTATTTGTGAAGTTTGCTAGCTATTTTTGAGTACAGTTTTTTCAAAGTAAACCCTACACTGTGTAGAACCTCATGACGATTATCAAGAAATGTCATAATAAAGTTCATCATAAACCAAAAGCATATATATGTGAATAAATAAATACTATTTTGGAAAAAGATAAAAACAGCACATTCATACCCCAATCCGTAGTAACTAGGAACCCACTGAAATAGAATATTTTATTTATTTATTTATTTATGAAAGTTATATTTTTAATGGTATAGTATAATGTAGTGTGTATATTAGTAATGTTTTATTGTGAATAATTGCATCCAATGTAAAAGTTTGTGTTAACATAATATATATGTTTAATGTGTATTTAATAAATATATGTAATATATAAATTTACATTTACGTATATATTTATATGCTAAAAATTCAGCTTTGGAATCACAGGAATAAATTACATTTATTTAAATATAAAACAGTTATTTTAAATAGTAAAAATATTTCTGAATTTTACTGTTTTTGCTGTACTTTGGATCAAACAAATGCAGGCATCGTAAGCAGAAGAGACTTCTTTAAAAAACATAAAAAATCTTACTGCTCAAAAAAACTTCATTACTAATATTAATAAGTGTCCATTTGCAATTTTAATAAATGTGTTTTTGCTTTTTGACTCAATAAATAGTCTCATTAAACATTAGTAAAATAATATGCATTATGTATATTATAAAAATAAAAAAGAACTAATAAATAATTATTATTGTTAACCAGTAACTAACCAATAACTTTACTGTTTTAAATGAGTAATAAAGAAAATTTAAAGGGTGTTTAATTGTCATTAAAATTGTTTGAAAGAATTGTGCATTGCCAAATATATAACTTGCTATTTCTGCCTTTTGATTGTGGGCTTACATATGACTGGGACGTTTGTTTGAACAGCAGAATAATTCATTTAGATTCGCAGAAACATCTCAGAGTAATGAACTGTGACTGTCAGATCACTGTTGATTGGCTACGTTCTCCCCCAGCTCAGCCAATCGATTTAGGACTTCTGTGTCGACTTGGGCACCGCTGTTGACTAAGTCCCCGCAATTACTGTTCATCAGGAAACGCGGGCGTATCGATCGGCAGGGCACACGCGGTGCACACCCACCCACACATACCCAGACACGCTTCACAGAGATGCACATCCACGCAGGCACACGCCGTCCCGAGCGGCTTCATTTGTTCTGAATGAAAAAAAAAGAGAAAACTTTCAGAACTCTGTCGCCGGTTTGGACATGCCCGAGCGGATGGCGGGGGGAGAATAAAGGTGTTATCATGTAAGATAAAAATACAGTCCTCTTCAAGCGTGCGACCACAAGGGATGGTCGGAATTGAACAGCACCGGAGGTGTGAAATGGAGTTTGCTTCTGTTCTCACAGATCCGTGTGTCCGCGAGTGTGTGACAGCGTATGAAAGTAAATAGGCAAGGGAGGAAGGGCTCCGGGGACTGTCGCCAATTGTCACTGTGATTTGTGGATGTATTAATTCCAGCGTCTGTATGTTGCCCAGGGATCCTTGTAAGAAATCGCTGGTCTAAGAATAGGCAGGGATATCTGTTGTTAGCTGGAGAGCTTGAGAGCAAGGATGATCAGACCTTGCGTTTGAAGCTCCTGGGCAAAGGAAGCGGGCATGCTGTTGAGATGGTCTCGAAGCTACTTCCTGTCACTCTTTATATGAGACTTAAATGGCCCCTGCTCTCTCTCTTCCCTGAACTATCTGTCTCCTCCTCTCTCTGACCTCTGCCTCATTATTCAGTGGTCTGTCGGCCTCATTTGTTGTTTCACAAGTAGATGCGAGTGCTGTCAGCTGCTGTCCTCTTGTCTTATTATGCCCGCAGGTGACTGATAGGCCTCCTTTTTCTCACTTACTTTTGATGGGCATGTCTAGTCGCTCTCTGTTCGTGATGCTCATCTCCTCCTTCTGCTCCTACTGAGTTTAGCTGCATTTCCTTATGAATGAATGGTTTGAAGGACATAATTACAGATTTTGATTGCTTTTTTTTAGATACAGATGTGTTTGCTGAAATCTATCTATCTAATCTAATCTAAGATGGTTCTCAGTTCCCAATCCTTGTGGCAAAAATCACTTTTTGGAACAGTAAAGTTACTGTTAAAACACCTTGCATGTGGCTTACTTCCTCTCTGCTCTGTGAACTATTTTTGTCACAAACTACAGTTAAAAGAGCAGGTGGGTTGATGTTGTTTTGAGGGCATCCACTTTGCCATGAACAGTTAGCTGCAGTGGTACTTTATTTATCTGCTTTACCTGCCATAACTATCCACAAAGTGAACATAAATGGAATAAATATAGGAATACTAAGATACCTTACCTACAAGATACCTTATAGTGTTGAGTCTAAAGTTTTCTTGATACCTTGTTGGAGAGCGCACAATTATTTAATTGCTGTGGTATTGAGATTTGTGAAATTTTAGTATCTCAGTAGTGTCAGCTACTGAGATTGTGTTTCACTGAAGTTGCAGTTGTGACAACACTAATAGTAGCTGCGCATCAAATTTGCCTTCTGAAATTTGGGTTTGTTGTCTCACATGGACTCTGTCTGATAGGAGCAGCTCTCGGCTCTGTGGCTGGACTGTGATTGCGCTGAGAGAGGTGTGTGTTATGTAACAGTGGGAGCCGGGGGAGATGAGGGAGATTGGGGATGTGCTTACCTGTGAGTGCTCACATTCTGTTTGTGGGAGGAGACAAATTCATGGAGCAGCTGCCTGAAAGAACAAAGTCACGACATTTCCCTGGAGTATTCCCCTTCTGTCACTCTCTTCCTCGGAGTCTCTCTCGCAGACTTCCTCTAACGCTGTGCAGTACAGTGTGTATAGGAACTAGCTCATTTAAGACTTCTAAAAAATGTAATATATAATATTTTTGATGATGCGGTGAGCATGCCGAACAAGTAAATATGTTCTCAAGCTGTAGCGTGCAAAACAGACACTGGGAAAAAATTGGGTATAGGATTTACTTAGAAAAAGTTTTCACACAACTAATCATGAAGAAACGACAAGTAACACATGAATTAAATTGCATTTAATTAAACGTGTTAAAATATGACTGAAAATCATGTTTTTCTTCTACAACTCACGCCGATGATCTTTGTTTTATTGAGCTATACAAATATACAGTGATACAAATGTTTATACAAATATTGGTGAACTTTCTATGCTTTGTAGCCTTTGTTTCCATCTTTGTAATCTGACTTTTTTTTTTTTTTTAATGAGCCTTTCTATCCATCCATCTCAACACAAGTGGATTTCAACCAGGCTGATTCTGTATTTAGCTCTTATACTTCATTTGTAATTTGCTTTGTGATTTGGTTTAGTTTAACTGGATGTTGTTTAATTCTTAATGAACTTTCAAATTACCTTTGATTGATTTTTAACCTGCTAATTCGCTTTTAAGAAAACGTTAGTAATCCAGGGTAGAAAAACCAATTAGGTGTAGGTACCCTCACACACTAATTGAGAATGTGTAATCAATTTAGCTTTCCACTTGTCTTTCTCTCTCTCATGTACTGTAGTCATCTTTATCTTTCCATTTCACCTCTCAAGTTTTGCATACAAGGACTTTGACTTGAAAACCAAAAGATCCTTAGGTTTATCCAGCCTTTTTCTGTGGTTTTTCGGTTTGGTATGTGAAACGTTACTGTGCGGTGCAGTGGAGTCCTGCTGAGTTTCATCTGTCACCACTGGTGCAAATGTTTTTTCGCCTGGCATGCCATGTGACTGGGCTGTCATGCTCTGCCCGTCCCCTCCATCTCTGTGTCCAGCCCCACAATCACAACACTCTCTGACAGCAAACAGGAAGGGACTCGACACTGATGTCTTAATACAGGCCACTAGTTTGAAGGTCTTGCTTATAGAACGTGGCTGAAGCAGGGACGCCTTCCAAAGCACTTGATCAGCATTTAAACCATGATATGAATAGACAGTAGGTTTTATAGTTTGAGGAGAATAGAGTTCCAGTCATTAATGTGAAGGACAGTTATTTCACATCCAGCTGTCCAGAATTCAACATATTTCTTTTTGGATTGAAGGTTGGAGTCTAAGAATTTTATTTTTTTTTTTTTTGAAAGAAGTCTCTTATGCTCACCAAGGCTGCATTTATTTGATCAAAAGTACAGTAAGTGGAAGTTGGATAGTTCGGATTTCACTCTAATATCGCACTATTATCAGCCAATTACATTCGAGGACCAGAAAGAACTGTTGTTTAAAAATATATATACATATATTACTTGTTGTATGTATTATTAATTATTTACTCTGTGTAAATAATTAATAATTCTTTATATGTTGATCCTCTTATGAGGGACTCTCTGAAGTCTCTTAATCAAACAGACATTACAAAAAGAAGCTTCAGCAAGAAATATTTTGTTTGATAAAATGTATTACATACTCTTTAGGACCATGAGGGTGAGTAAATGAAGACACAATTGTCATTTTGGGGTGGGAGAACTATACCTTTAATAATTTTAAATTAATTTTATTATTATTAAAATGAAAATATGAAATAATTTTTTAATGAAATGATGCTCTAAATAATAAACTAAAACTGCCAGTAGGTGGTGGTAAATGTCTTAATGATCGGAATCAGAATCAGCTTTATACGCCAAGTGTGCGGTTTTTGAGAAGCTCTTGGTAAATACGTGCATACATACATACATATCTGACATGAAAACAAAAACATTTAAATAAGACTTAACAATAAATATTGATGTGTATGAATCTGGAACAGAAGATTTGTGCATTATTTACTCTATACATACAGCTGTGTAGAAAATATGCATATGTATTTACATAGTACTTGAGAGAGAGGCAGTAATTAGAGATGGAGAATGACTTCCAGGCATGAATTACAGAACATAGGTAATAATAATTCCTGTATTAGCTGTTTCGGCTGGAGATGGCATGGGAGAAAAAAATGTTTTTATCCCTGGAAGTTCTAGTGCACAGAAGGGAGAAGTGCAAACAGGTTGTGTCCGGTGTGAGATGTCTTAATGATTACGTCATCGAGTCATTTATTCATTTGATTCGTTCAGATGTCTGATTCATTCAGGAGTGAAGTGAATGATTATCATTAGGCTTGTTCGACTTGAAGCGGATCATAACCATCAGACCAATCGGTGTATGACATCAAAGTACCACAAGAGCTATAGAGAGCAGACGGCTCCTTATACTTTTGAATCTCTCTCGCAGTCTTTTGATGTCATACACTGATCGATCTAATGATGATGATCCGCTTCAAAAACAACGTGCCTATGTCCAGTGGTTCAAAGCACCAAATGATTCACCAAGTTCGTTCAAAACGTGCATTAAGGAATGAAATCCAGCTACATGTTGCTCGGAGGCGAACAGTTCTGCTTTGTCTTTATATTTTCAATGGCAAAATTGAGCAAAACAGACAACATTGTATCTAAAATAACACAATATTAACTTCTTACTTACTGAACTGTTGTATAAGATCAGTATCGCATGTGCACTCATGTGATATTACACTTAGCTTATTGCTCGTGTGATATTGCTTGACTATATAATGTAGCCTAAATATGAGACAAAAACTCAAACAGGGTTTTCATATCTTGAATTTTAGGGACATTCTAACCATGTTCTCTATAGGCTTTATCATGCAGTGAGTTGTTGTCATGCCTCATATTTGTCATCAGTCAACTCTATAAAATATCAGATGACCCACGTAGGTTAAATGCGTTAATAATTTAAACACGCTATTTTTCACCGTAATTAATTAATCTAATTAACGTGTTAAATTACCAGCCCTAATAATAACATTTTTTGTCACCTCCCACAGACCCCTGTGTAGAATGACTTGTGGGAGTAAAAATGAAACAAGCTATTTATATTCACAAGGGCACTGACATAAAGCTCCATCTTGTACACCTCACTTGTTACCTTGGTTTTTGTGGTTTAATGACAGTTGGTTAGTGGGAGGAAAAATTTGTATCCTTTTAGACTTCCCGTGCCTTTGCTTTTATTTTTATATTTTATGCTAATGCTTGTTCTTTCATTCATACTTCTTTTTCCAGGTTGTATACGTGTTTTAGTCCATTATTATTTATTTTACTTGTCATCCAGAGACACATCTGTTCCAGGCACCCACACCTCTCAAGTGAAAAGTGATGTTTAACAGCAAACACAGAGAGGTTTTTTCCAATTGATTTCAAAACTATTCTTAGTTCTGTCGTGATGGTGACGGCCCTGAGTGAACCCGGGACAACTGTTTTCGTTTCTGTCATTCGCAAGTTTAACATGTCCTGAAGTGATTTTTTGGAAGGATTTGATAGGAGCTCTTTTAAAGATGAAAGCTGTTTCACATATTGCATGTGCTCTGCTGTGCTGCACACTTTAGACAGCTTGATCTATAAAGCAGTAATTGGCCTGGACTGAGCTGAATCATAGCAGGAATACAGGGATCTATCAGTAGACATTGACTTTCTCTGCACAAATCTCACCTGTCGATGGGGAATAAATAGCCTTTCATCTGTATGGCTGTACAGCGAAGTCTTGGACAGGTATCAAATCATCATGACCTCTTTGATGCAAGCTTGTTTCAGCATGTATAGATATTTCTAAATGATATACCATTACACTTAATGAATACAGTGTGGCCAATGCTTAGTGGGTAACTATTGACACATTGGAGATGTAGTGCTCATGTGGATTTTGCAGGATCGAGTCTGGCCTGAATTATTTCTTGATGTACTGCTTTAAGCAGGTTTCAGCAGGACTTGCTTGAAGTAGATGCCATTGTAACTGAACTTGGCTGTTGACAATATAACAACAATGCTGTTGTTCTGTAGAATTCACTTTTGAGAGAAAAAGCCCCATCAGTCGAGCTCTTATGATTGCTTGCTCATATAAACAGGACACTTTTCATCCTGCTGAGGAGTTGATGTTTCCCTTTCATTATCTCCTGATTGCACCCCATCTAGCTCAGGGTAAGTGGAGTCATGCAGGCTCGTTGTGTTGGGTAACACTCGCCCCGCAGCCACCACCGAGGGTGTGGTTTCACATACAAAAGGGCAGCGAGGAAAATGGAGCATCGTCTCCGCGTAATTAAAACCGCTCATGCCGGAAGCGTACTTTCAATTATAATGGCCCTGGTTAGTATAGTGGCTAGTTATTTATTTATTTTTATGATGAACAGAAATGAAGGAGCTCTCAGAGATGGATGATGCTGGAACCGCCAGGTGTTATTTATATACGGATGTCGGTTTCTCAGCTGTGCGTTCAAAGTGATATACAGGTGCTTTATGATAGCAGCATATGTTTTGTCTGTGCAGTATGTACAAATTTCAGGGTTATGCATGTGAGTTTATTTTATATTACTACTCTACTAATACTCACTATAGAATAACAGTGTAATTAGTGAGATTTGCTAATCACATAGGGGCCAGAAATCATATAAACTTGCCGTTTAATATTTTTACGACACTTTTTTTGTTAATGAATAAAAAAATCGAAAAGAACATTGAGTCATTTATTCATTCAATTCGTTCAAATATCTGATTCATTCAGGAGTGAAGTAAATGATTATCATTAGACTTGAAGCAGATCATAACCATCAGACCAGTCGGTGTGTGACATCAAAGTACCACAACAGCTATAGAGAGCAGACGGCTCTTTACGCTTTTGAATCGCTCTCGTGGTCTTTTGATGTCATACACTGATCGATCTAATGATGATGATCCGCTTCAAAAACAACGTGCCTATGTCCAGTGGTTCAAAGCACCAAATGATTCACCCAGTTCGTTCAAAACGTGCATTAAGGAATGAAATGCAGCTACATGTTGCTCGAAGGCGAACAGTTCTGCTTTGTCTTTATATTTTCATTGGCAAAATTGAGCAAAACAGACAACATTTTATCTAAAATAACACAATATTAACTTCTTACTTACTGAACTGTTGTATAAGGTCAGTATCACATTTGCACTCGTGTGAAAAGAACAACGTCTATTTGAAATAGAAATCTTTTGCACCATTATAAATGTATTACTATCTCAATAATTACAGTCACTGAATGCATTCTTGCTTAATTTAAAAATTTAAAAATAAATAAAAATTAGAAAAAAAATCATACTTACCCCCAAACACTTGAATGGTATGTTCATTGTGAAGAGTTTTTGCTCAGCATTATCAATAAAAAACAAATACCCACCAATCTGTATAAATGTATGCTCTCTTTGTAAAGATTGAAATTTGCTGCACAATTGATTAAAACCTTTAAAAATGGTTTTTACCAATGTTTAAAAGCTCTATAAAATGATACTGATCATTTAAGGGCAAAGTTTTCAAGATCTCACTAATTTATTTCACCATTTGTTTTCTATATTTGACAGTACAATTTACAAGCCATGATCATGTGAGCTGATGTATCAGTCGCAAAGGATATTGAGGTCTTGGGTTAATTACCTGTTAAAGTGCAATATTACTTGTTTTCCCCATGACACCTACAGTATCGCTAACAAAAGCAGTCAAAGTTATGACAAAGACTTCCTGCTCAGAGCACCGCTGGCTCTTTCATACCTAGCATGCATGTTGCCTATGAACACTGCTTTATTAACCATTATTACATCTAATAGGGGGTAATTAGATTCATTATTAGATTATACAACATGCTTGAAAAGTGTGAAAGGTGTTTAAAATTCCTGTGTTTTTTATATTGGACGGCTAAGTGCTTGTTGTCTGACTGAAAGTGTCGCTCAGAGCCGTGATGGAGAGCACAAGCTGTTACACTAATGAGGTGTCTGGAAGCTAGTTATTACTGCGGTGCTAGTTGACGCAGTTGATGAACGGCAATCAGATGGCGCTACTATAAGAGACTGAAAGCTTTAAAAGGACTTTAGAAATGTCTATAACCTAAATATATAGTACATTAATGTTCAGCCTTGAGGTAAAGGAACTAAAGCATTTATAGACAGATTTGTGCAGTGTGCTTATTCTTATTTCTCGCTTTGGTGTCGTCATTGTTTTGACATTGTTTTCACGGGGGCGACAGTGTGGAGTGGATTGTCTTTGTTTTTTCCTCTCACACTCATTATCGCTTCTGGTTCAAGGAGATGTGCTCTCATTTGCATGTGTGCCCCTAAGGGCTGGAGTCTTTATGTGCATCAGGTGATTCATACTGCTTAGAGCAGGACTCTTTTACTGAGGATTAGAATACAACCAATCAATTAGCAATGAGAAAGAGAACAGTGCTGCTAAACATCTTCAGCTCCGCTTTACTCTTCAGTCCTTTCATTGTCTTCTTAGCATGGGGTCTTATACTTTGCCTCAAATCAAATAAAGAAATTATTTTTGGCCAAAAAAATACACAATTGGTAACAATTTTTTATTTGTTTATAAAAATATAATTGTATAAATATATAAAAATATAAGTTAAATTATTTTTACATTTTTAAATTACACATTATACATACATACATGTATATGTATTCATAAAGCTAGCGCAATATATTTCTTTTTTTTTTTTTGGTAACGTTTATTTGTTTATAAAAAAATATAATTATATAAATATATAAAAATATAAGTTAAATTATTTTTAAATTATACATACATAAATTGTATAAAATATTTTTCATGAAGCAAGTGTTACTGTAAAATAAAGTGTTGCCAAAAAGACATAGATATATGTATTTTTGGTAACACTTTATTTTATAGTAACACTTTATTTGGTAACACTTTTGTTTTTCCTTGTTATGTTACATAAATTATGTGTAATTACATCAGAAAATTATATGAAATTATAGATACATTAGTTGTGTATAATATTTTTCATGAAGCAAGTTCATATATATTTGCTTTTTTTGTATCACTTTGTTTTACGGTAACACTTTATTTGGTAACTCTTGTTACGTTACATAATTTTTGTATAATTACATCAATAAACTATGTGTAATTACATGCAACTAACCCTAAACCAATTCCTCATTCTAGCTCTAACCATATAGTGAGTACATGTAGTTAATTAATACAACTCAGTACTTAAATGTGTAATTACACTGTAACAAGGCATCAATGAAAAATAAAGTGTAACCTGATATTTTCATTAAATTACAAAAAAAAGATTATTCAGTATAATATTTTCCAGATCTTTAACATTTTGCCACTTAAAAGGTTTGTCTCTCAATGTGACGTTTTTATACTGATTAAAATCATACGACCATCAGTTTATTCTGTTAATGAATGGCATGTGTCTGTTACTTTTACCTGTGCACATTTGTACATACATATATTTGTTTCCGCCTGTACCTTGTTTTATTATGCCACTTGTCATTTCTACAGGCCTTAAACAGTGTTACTGTATCAAAACAAAGCTCTCGGCATGAAGAGGCAGTACAATTATGGAAGCACAATTCTATCCTGAGGGCTCGGTAGAACATAACATCCTCCATATATATAAATATATATATCAAATCATTCACAGTGCAAAAGAATATTGCAGCCCTGTCTGATGTTGCTACCATCTGCATTTTTATTACCATACATTGCAAAGTATTTTCTGCACATGTATTCCTGGCTCTATATGGAGAAACCTTAATGATGTTTTATGGCATGTCATATCAAATATTCATATATTCTTACTTTATGCATTTTAAATCTGATCTTATTTGAATGTAATCTGAAACGATAAGCTTCTAGTTGTTGGTTACATGTGAGCTTTACGATATACAGCACATTATTATATGATATCTAAAAGTATAAGCATGGCTTACTTTTATGTATGCATAAATGAATAAATAAAGATGTAATACTTCGGTTTGATAAGTGACTGGTTTATTTACATCTAAGTGCTTTTGACCTCTTGTTTAAACACGCTAGGGCTGTTCTATCTAAATAATAGTCTCAAATGTCTTAACTTTAGTTCACGATTTCATGCTTAGCGATTTTATTCATGCAACACCCTGATCTGCTTGCTGTTTTGCATTGTTCTTTTAGATCATTACAGTGGCATTTGGTCTTATACTTAATGAGGCCGCTTCATTAAAAGCAGAATAATTGGTGTAAACTCCTGCTTAGTCCAGTTGCAAAGTTGTCATAAGGCTGGTGTGTTTGATCACTAAAGGTCTGACCTAAGTTTGATTCTAATGAGGTGGGACATCACTGAAGGTCTTTTGCAGAGGACAGTGTCGTTGCCTTCTTAGCAATAATGAATAGAAATAATTAGTACTGAATGTATTAAAGAGCAAATAACTTGGTGTCACTACTAATTTCTCAAGCAATGGTTTGTTGTTTATGTAGCTATTATGTTGCCAAAAATGATTAGAATAGCTGAATCATGTTGGCCAACAGTTTAATGGAAAAATGTATGAGAAATTTACAGTTGCGTATGATCAGTTGATGAAATGCAAGACTTTCAGAAGGATTTTTAAAAGGAATAGCATATTCAAAACTGACTATTCTTTCATTATTTACTCATCCTGTCCTTGAAATCTGTATGATTTTCTTTCTTGCTTGAAACATAAAAGGAGATATAGATTTATTTAAAGAAGAATGTACTTGACACAGTGTTCCTCAGTGGTTTTAGGACTGCAGTAAGTATGCATGAGTTGTGACTTCGTGAGTATGCAATGTTAATCATTTTCATTTCTTTTTTCTTTTAGGAAAGGAGTCTAAATGCGTACCCATTCCTGGAGATATTCAAAGGAGATCTGATCCATTACATGTGTCCTCTGGAGAATCAGGTGGACTTCTGTGTGCCGGAACTGCTTGAGAAGAACACATCTGATGACGCCGAGGAGACAGTGGAGCATAAAGATGCTGATGTTACAGAGTTGGCGGCGGGTATGTACTATACTTAAATATGAGAATAGTATATGAGAACTATTCTTCATCTTCTTTTTAATCTCTGTCATCATCATCAAAAATAATCAGTATTAATTAGCTTTAAAAATATCAATAAAGGAAAACATTATATTAATAATAATTGTTATTGCTAATAATATGATTACCTTCATCATCATGATCAAAAATAATCAACATGAATTTGCTTTAAAAATATTTTTATATTTTTTAATATTAAATTGAGATTAGTATTCATTTTTTATTATTATACAATTACAAGATTAAATTAATGAAGTGTATTTGTATGATTCAAAGCACATGATTTCAATTCTCTGATGCATATTATATATTACATACATTAGTGTAAAAAAAATGCAAGCTTCATGAAAATCAATCCATAACAATCTGTCACTTGATTCTTATCCCTTGTCCAGTAAATATCAAAGTAATGTATCTAGTATATCCAGTAATATCTTGTAGTAATATTATTAATATCTATGCAGTTACAGACAGATGGCTTATCTGATTGCCATGTTCAGTGTCCAGTTCTTCAGCCACCTCTGCTTAGGATCCCAAATTATTACCCTCATTTCAGATCTTATAAATCTGTCAGAACCTGCCAGCAACATTAAAACGGCGTGTGAGTGCTTGCCTGAATGTGTTCATGAGCACTCATTCATAATGTGCATTTATTCCAGAGCAGTTGCACAGTAGTCACACCTTATCTGCCGTATTATGTCTCTGTTGTGAGCCGACAAGCTCTGTGAAACTGAGAAAAATGAAAGAGCACGGCTCAGTCACAGCAGCAGTTGTTCACAATTCACTCTGTGGTCAGTAAAACAAATGGCTGTGAAGATTGATGCTAAAGTCCGAGGGCTGTTTTCTGCTCTGCACAGCTAAACAGAGTCATTACTCCAGCGGGACAACAGCTAAACTCGGTGTGTGTGTGTATCTGTGTGTCTGTGTGTGTGCCTGCAGCTCTCTTAATTAAAGGCCGTTCAATCACAGCTGCTCAGCTGGATCTGACAAGTGCAGGTTGTGAATCAAACTCCTTCATTTGGGGGATTGCAGGGCAGTTCATCTCTCTTTCACTCTCTTTTTCTCCATCCGTTCTGTCTCTTTCGTCTCTTAGGTGCTTTAACGTGAACCAAAGAACTTTAGATTTACGCATTGAGGACTGGGCTTGGATTTCAAGCTTATTTGACGCGTTCAGTGAGTTCAGTGTGAACATGCAGTGACCTTTATTCATTCCAAATGCATAGCAGTATATAAACGTGCAGCACTTCACATATTCACTTTACATGTGCTTTCACTCTAAAAGCATTTCAGCTATAAATACAGAATATATGTTTATATATTTGTGTGTGTGTGTGTATAAATTTACATAAATATTAAGTTTTCCTTGATGAATTTATATTAAATCAATTTTTAATTTTTAATTTTTTGTTAGTGATGGGCTCTTTTTTACTATCATTTACACTCTCTCATTTACTGTACCTATCATTACGTTAGTCCTTTCG